>JANHFL010008237.1:118868-130945 GCA_032468155.1 Oxyrhabdium leporinum
CAGACAAATCAAGATTCTCCAAAATATTGACTAATTTTTTGTGATTGCAACTATTGTATTGAGGGTTACTCTACAATCACAGATTAAACAGATTTGCACTTATTGTTGAACTGTAATGCATTAACTGTTTAGCATAAAGTGATGAGTGAGCCAAACCACTATTAGAGTTATGAGCAAACCAGGTCAATATCAAGGGTTCATCAAATTAGAGTTAAAAACTTCTGAATGCACATCATGCATTAGTACAATCACTCTTCCCTTTGTAACTTTTTTCTGTTCAGTTTTTCATTATCAATCCGTTCCTATAATTACATATCCAGTACAATACTGATGAGAATTATGAAAGGGAAGGACGGAGGGAGATCTGGAGAAAACAAGTCTCTAACTGTTAGGAATGATTAGAACTTGTAGAAATTAGTCCTATAATATAAGTACTTAACTAAAGACTTATTTCAATCATTTATCATGAGAATTTTTTTAGCTTGTTTTTAAGTTTTGATTTATCAATGGAAAACTAACTCATTCATTTCTCTCCAATTAGTCATATTGATAAGACCACAGTTAACAGCAATACACAGAAAAGCCAGAAAGGTTGCCCATGATTTTAATACTATGCTCCTTTTGTTCTTTAGTCAAAGTCCATGCTGGCTGGAGGTTTTTGGGAGCTCAAGTCACGCATCTTAAAATTGCCAAGATTGAGAATCATAGATTTAGACTCTCTTAGTGTGAAGTTAGAAAATGAAATGCTCTACTCAGGAAAAAGCTAGACAGTTAATAATAACAAAAGATAAGACCTATCACACAATGCAATTTTAATTTTGAAGTTTAATTTTGAATATATGTGTATGTATAAAATACATACATATACACATTCAAAATTAAACTTATTTTCTGGCAAATAGATTGCAACCATACAGTCTCAAAAAAGCAAGATGTCTTCTGATACAGGATGGGTTAGCATATCAAACTAAAATAATACTTTGGAAGGACTGTGCAAAACCAAAAATTCTTGTTTGTAGGCCATGAATAATAGAATAATTGCTGTATGACTCTAGCCAAGTCCGATTCATTTAAGGACTAAACAAGTCCCAATCACAACATATAGCATTTCCTGGGTTACTTCTGTTAATCCCTAAAAACCAAGGGTAAGGCCCAGTTAGTTCTTGAACAGGAGGCCTCCAAGACTGTAAACTAGTCTGGGAAATTAAAAATATTCTAAAAAAGGACACTTCCTTCTGGTTGCTGGGAAAAAGATAACAGATACTTCCATGTAGTCCGGGGGAGTTGAACTTGAAGGGTTTGATTACAGCACACTTCAAAAATGATTATTAATAACAAGTGCCTTAGATCCCACATAAACACAACACTCTTCTGCTATTCATTACAACAGCCCAATGTTTTCACTTTGTGTCTGGAAAGAAGGTGCCGCTGCTTTAAGAGTTACTATTAAAAACAGAAGCATTTGTTTCAGGTTTGCTCAGAAGCCTGAAGAGAATCAGTCTGCCTTCATGTGTAGGTGTAGTGTTTGCCTGAGATCCAAAAGCACTTATTCAAGATAATTTTTGAAACATATACAACCCTATTTACCTGGTATGAAAGACTATGAAATTAGATCTATTTCTATTGGCATCCTGGAAGGAATTCTTGAAAAGCTGACATAATCACATCTTGCCAGAGCTATAAATACTTTTTAAAAATATACCCAAGCAATCTTTCAATCTACAGTATAACTGTTGACCGAGATATAATTGATCAAGGCTTATTTGGCATGTAATAATTTTTTCATGTTTTTTTAAAGAAACTATAGTCTTGAGAATTCTTGTTTGAGCTGCTACAGTATTCCTATTGTGGATGCACACTAATCCAGCCCATTCGTTAGTTATTTCATATATTTAATGTAGATGGTTCCTGATTAAGACAATTCATGTAGTAAACTTAATAGTTAAACAAAGTGTTTGCAGGCCCATATGTATGTTTCAATAAAACCTCAATGTAATGGATATTGGTGGACACAAATCAAGTTATTTACTGAATAATATTAAACAAGTCTACTTAGAGGAAGAGCCCATTGACTTTAGACTTTATACATGAGTAGAGAATTTCAGCCAAATGTATGATAGAAATTTAGAACTGGCATAAATACAAAACAGAGTCACCAATAGAAAGGGGATTTTATTTCATTTGAAAGCATATAGTTGACAAAAGGAAATGTATTTTTAAAAACTAAAGTGGCTTTCAGTCTGGTATAATGTGCAACACAGGAAATACAACACAGACCAATCTATTTTAAGATTATGAAAATGTAAGCAAATATAGAAATGTCAAAGGCTTCTCTTTTCTTTTTTCTTTTTTCGGCTGAAACAAAGCTCCAATTCTGCAGTTTGGACATTGGCCCAATTAAAAAAAAAATCAGGAATCCAGGTGGACTTATCCAAATATTGTGATGCTTCTATAGTACCATTCTAAGTTCTTCTTAGGTAAACTCTTTATACTCATAGTGTTATGTATTGAATATATATAGTTGTGTTAAGCCCTGCTAAAGTGAAACTAACCTTTAGGTGACCCTAACTGTTAACTCCAATTGTTTTGGAGGGAAACGTAGAACATTCATATTTGGGCGGGCTTTTTGAAGTACTATGATTGGTTAGGGCCCTGTGGGCCTAGAGTATAAATTACAGGCATTTGCCTGCTGTTCCTCAGTTCGTTTTGTGTTAATAAATGTTGTTGTAGCTATGCTGGTCTGCTTCTTGCCTACTGAAGCCCACTACCCAATAGTGGCAACGATGGTGGGATACTGCAGCTAACCAAGAGAATGAAATCACTGGGTGATAGGCTGGGTAATGAGCCCCGGCAGGACTAGTCCTCACCCCTGCCTACAGTAAGTCACACTGGAGCCATGCTGATATCACTGGGTGTCAGACCAGGTAAAGAGCCCTGGTGGGACCACTCTCCCCGCCCTGCCTGCCAGTAAGACACACTGGAGGCACATACATACCTGAGGGATATGTTCCCAGGACTCCTAAGTGCAGCACAGCTCCAACCACAGCACTAAAGGCATTAACCAGCACCACAGGGGCCTTCTCAAAATGGCTAAACTGGGAAGGCTCAATGAGTTTGATATTATTCACCCGGAACAGTGGAGCTCATACGTCTCCCAAGTAGACAACTATCTCTGGGCCAACCAGGTCACGGACGACGGCCTGAAGGCGGTAACCTTACTATGTGTCTGCGGATAAGCCACGTCTGATATTGTTGAAAACTTGATAGCACCAGCAAGTGTAGAGACTGTGGCCTACGCAGACCTCAAGAAAAAAATAAGGGAACATTTTGAGACTAAACTCTCGGTCATCACCCAGTGCTATGCATTCAAGCAACATGAACAGCAGTCCAGGGAATCTGCAGCAGAATTTGTGGCAGCCAAGCTTTGCGCCAATGCGAGTTCCCTGATCTGGAAGACTGTCTCAAAGACAGGCTTGTTTGTAACATGCATAATAGTGAACAGCAGCAGCAGCTATTCACCATGGAGAAACTGACTTTCCAAGATGCATTGAAGGAAGTCATGGCGGATGAGGCTGTCGGAGGAGCCATGAAGATTCTCTGGCCACCAAAAACATACACCAGCCCCCCCAGCGATCCACCAAGAGACTGCAGAAGGCTCAGGGAAGGTCAGTGAGAACAAAGAAATCAATTGCTTGCAGAGAGCGCCACCCAGATAGCCATGCTCCACAGAGCAAGCAATTCCCCCACAGAACTGCACAAGCTGCGGACAACTGCATGAAAGAGCAGATTACAGATTCCGCACAGCAGTATGCTGTGCCTGTGGAAAACAAGGGCACATTTCCAGAGTTTGCAGAGGTCATCATCGGGAAACGAAACCTGCAATGCAGCAGCTTAAGGGGAAATGGCGCCCAGGACAGAACAGAGTTGAACACTGCTCGGGAAGGTGTAGCATCCAACGCACAGGGGCCCAACACCCCATTAAAGAAAAAAATAAGACTCCAACTAAAACTGCAAGGGGTCCCATGCTCCATGGAGCTAGATACTGGATCGGCCCTGTCCATTATCTCCTCCACGATTTTTTACCACATTTGCCAACGTAGCCGATGGCGGTCCCGCTCAAATCATCGAGCCTAATGCTAATGGACTTCCAGAGTTGCCATGTCCCCGTAAGGAGTGAGGCTACCATTGGAGTGCAATTCAGAGGGTTCAAGGGTCCCCGCAGCGTAGTGGTCATAGAGGGGCCGCGCACCAGCCTCATAGGTCTGGACTGGTTCAAGACCCTGGGCATCAGGGTGACAGGCATGCATCGGACGCAAATCGCCAATCTAGCAGCAGTATGCCAACGATATGCTGATGTATTCAGTACTGAGCTGGGACAATACAAAGGGTAACCCATTTCACTCAACCTCGATCCAACAGTAACTCCAATCCAATTAACACCACACAGGATTCCCTTTGCATTGAAGTCTAAAATTGATGCAGAACTAGACAAGCTGGTACAGCAGGGAGTGCTCCAACCTCTGGACTGTAACCAGTGGGAGACTCCCATAGTGACCCCAGTTAAGCCTAACGGGGACGTTGTCATCTGCGCAGACTATAAGTGCACCACAAACAAGGCACTACAGCAGCATACTTACCCTCTACCAGTGGTAAGCCACATCCTCACCTCACTCCAGGGAGGCCGAATCTTCGCTAAGCTAAGTTAGACCTCGCCCAGGCCTACCAGCAGCTACCAGTAGACAATGCTACCGCAGAAGCACAAACAATAGTCACACACAGAGGTGCATTCTGAGTCCACCGCTTACAGTTTGGGGTAAGCATAGCACCAGGGTGGTTCCAAAATATTATGGAATGAACACTGAAGAACATTCCCAGCATCTGCCTGTATTTTGATGATGTCCTGATTGCAGGGGAATCAGCGGCAGTCCTGGCAGAATGTCTCCGCACAGTACTTCAACGTTTCCACGAGGCAGGCCTAAAACTCAAGAAGAAAAAGTGCCACATTGGCGTGGAATCCATAGAATTCCTGGGTTCTCACATCGATGCTGCCAGAATCCACCCATCTGAAGCAAAGCTACAGGCAATTCAGGTAGCCCCGACACCAAAATCCAAGGGGGAGCTTCAAGCATTCCTGGGTTTGCTCAATTTTTACCACTCCTTCTAACCGCATAAGGCTGCTATGCTCGGACTCCATTCTAACTCATTTCAATAAAACCCTACCAGTAACACTAGCCTGTGACGCTTCGCCATATGGCGTTGGGGCAGTACTAAGCCACAGGATGCGAGATGGTAGAGAGGCCCCTATTGCATACTATTCTAGAACATTATCACCAGCTGAAAGGAACTATGCTTCGATAGACAAGGAAGCCCTCGCCATAGTGGCTGGCGTTAAGAAGTTCCAAGACTTCTTATACGGACAAACCTTCACCATCTTTACAGACCACAAACTTCTGCTTGGTCTCTTCACAGCTGACAAACAGACACTGCAGATCCTGTCGCTGCAAATGCTACAATGGTCCATTTTCATGGTTGCATACTCATACCAGCTAGTCCACAAGCTGGGCAAGGAAATGGCCATGTCAACACTCTCAACCGACTGCCTCTACCACAGACTGAGCCGGATCCAGCCCCAGCTTGTTGTATTGTGGCGATCCAGGACCTGTCTGAAGCACCTCTCGATGCAGGGGACATTGCAGCTGAAACCACCAGAGACAGAATGCTTAGCCGTGTTCTCAACTGAATGTTAAGGGGATGGCCAGAGGCCTGGCCAGGCCCTGAGTTCCAACACTATGCTTCTCAAAAAAATGAACAGTTGGACCACAAGGGATGTGTGCTGTGGGGCAGCAGGGGTCATCATTCCAGCCAGTCTTCGCTCCAAGGTCCTAGATTCCCTACACAAGGGGCACCCAGGAATTGTTTGGATGAAAGCTCTAGCCAGGAGCTACTTGTGGTGGCCAGGCCTGGACAAAGACATTGAGAATCAAGTAAGGAGTTGCCAGGTCTACCAAGAAACTTGACCGGAGATGCTACAAGCACCAGTTCATTACTGGGAGACCACGCATGCCCCATGGTCTCACGTGCACATTGACTTTGTGGGCCCCTTCCAGAGGGAAGGTGTTCCTGATAGTAGTGGACAGTTATTTCAAGTGGTTGGAAATGGCACCTGTCTTATCGATGACAACGACCAGGGTCATCCTAGAGTTGCGCCAGCTGTTTGCCACACATGGTCTCCAGATGTAATCGTGTTTGACAATGGGGCACAATTCACGGCAGAAGAGTTTCAGTCATTCCTCAATGCCAACATGATTCAGCACGTAACATCCTCTCCATTCCATCCCGTGACCCATGGTCAGACTGAACGAAAGATCAGGACCACAAAGGAGGCACTCAAGCAGATGATGAATGGGGACTGGAATCATCGCCTGGCGAACTTCATCCTGTGTCAACACAGAACTCCCTGTACAGCAACAGGTCACAGCCCAGCAGAGCTGAGGCAGGGCCACTGGCTTACAACAAAGCTTGACCGACTTCACCCAGACAGAATAGCGGCAAAGACAGCTCAGCCAAACCCACCCAGGAACTTACACCCAGGTGAATTGGTCTGTGCCAGAAACTATGGAAGTGGGGCACCTTGGATGGCAGCTAGGGTAACTCAGGTAATGGGCCTATTGTCATATGAGGTTACCCTGGGGAATGATTGTACAATCATGCACCACATTGATCATCAGCATCGGCAGGCCAGTCCAGTCCCAGAGGAGGATCCCAAGGCTTTATCAGACCCACTAGAGAACTGTTTTCCTCTGAGTTTGTCTACACCAACAGTGTCCACTTCTGAAGAAATGGAGGTACCAAGGACCGAAGAGCCGCTGCCACTTACCGGCAACCAAAACGGCCATCAAGACTCCATCCAATTGGAGATAGACAATACTCCAGTTAAACAGGACTCTCCAGTAACATTACGGCGGTCCACCAGGATCTGTGGGCCCCCAGCTTATCTCAAAGACTATAATATTGAATAGACTGAGAGTAAGAACTATCTTAGGGAGGTGGGGTGTTATGTATTGAATATATATAGTTCTGTTAAGACCTGCTAAAGTGAAATTAACCTTTAGATGACCCTAACTGTTAACTTCAATTGTTTTGGAGGGAAACTTAGAATATTCATATTTAGATAGGCTCTTTCAAGTATTATGATTGCTTGAGGCCCTGTGGGCCCAGAGTATAAATTACAGAGATTTGCCTGTTGTTCCCCAGTTCTAGTCAGTGGTGGGTTGCAATCAGTTTCACAACCAGTTCAGTGAGCACATGCTTTGTGCGCTTGCGCAGCATTAAAAAACCAGCTTAAAAACTTACCTTTTATGTTACTTCTGGTGAGTAACACAGCTGATGCGCAGCAATCCGCTGTGCCGCGCGAATCAGCTGAGCTGACATAGGACAGGAAAGGGCAGGGGCGGGGCCAATTTCTCACCAGAGATAACGGTTCGCTAGAACCGGTTCGCTAGAGCTGGTCAGAACCGGCTGACTACTACTTCTGGTTCTAGTTGAGCCAATAAATGCTGTTCTTGCCTACTGCAACCCACTACACAATACATATTTTCCTGCTTGAACAGGGAACTGGACCAGAAGACCTCCAAGGTACCTTCCAACACTGTTATTCTCTTATACCCCTATCCAGACCCACTTCTATTCTGTAACCAAATTGAATCAAATTGCAATCAATACATTTTTTTGCTTCATATAGAAAGTGAAATAAGCTTTCTTAGGAATCAAAATTCTTCAATAATATGTTGTCTCATAGCTAGATTTATGCTCCTTATTTACTGGAAGATGAATAAGATTTTATATGTACAAACACATACACAGATACAGATTTAGGGCCGTCATAATCTGAGCTGCAAAATTCAGACAATTACTTTAGGGCGGTAAGCTATTAGTGATCATCTATATTTTTGGATAAGGTAATTCCAATATATATGCCTTTCAACCTGAGGTGCAAATTAGGCAAAGAAAGAATGGGAGTGACAAAAATATGAAATAAAATTCCCTAGAACTGGTCAAGAACCACAAGTTATATTGTTAAAACCTTTTTTCAGAACAACACATTGCAAAAAATTGATAGAAAGGTAGCTTCAGAAATTAATCCTGAATGAGAGGGAAGTCTCTATATCTGTCTGTCTGCCTGTCCATCCATCCATCCATCCATCATCTTGTTTTTCTGTCTTTGTTCTACAAATTCAAGTCCTTTCCCTATAAAATAACTTTGTTATGTGTGTGTGATTTTTGTTGTACTTCCTGGATAGTTGGGAAGAGCTAACATTAAAAGCTCAAACAATAGAAAGAATCAATAAGAGAGATAAACCAATGTTATAAACTTTGCTCACTCAACAAGTCCTCTTTACAGACAATTAGGACCAAAAGATAAATATTGACACATTAGACAATTTTCTCAAATTTGTTTTTTCTTGATTGCTTGAGCAATCTCATGGAGTAAACTTCTATTTTTCTGATGGGAGAGATTGCTTGGCTAATAAAAACAAATAAAGTAAAAGCTTTTCTCCAGAGTGGGTTAGGCATAATCTATTGTTGTGCTGTACTAATCGGATTAAATTGGCTCCTGGCTCCATTGCTTAGACTCCCGTTTCTAAAAACATTTCACTGTTATTTCCTTAAACCTGCAGGAAAGATACAATAGAAGAAGATTACTATCTAATAAATAGACTAATATAAACGTTAAATTAAATTAATCGATGGGAGATAAAACAAGGTTTGTGAATGCTATTTGGCTTGTTTTGATTCCTCCCTTCCTTAATGGAACACTGTGCGGAGAAGCATACCTTAAAGAACAGTGAATATGTGTATTCCATTAAGAAAAAAAACCAGAGATGTCGCAGTAGCTAATGTGCTTTTGATTTGTTGTGCTGTCACAAATATCATTTTAAAATGCTAATGTGCAAAGGTAAACTGTTCGGATTTCTATTCTGGTTGCTTTGTATTAGCATTTTAATTTGTGTCTGTTACACTAGCTCTCTTGGCAAGAAACAAACACATTTATTCAGGGGATAATTTTTTGTTAGCGTTAATAGGCAGCTGCCTTAAATAATGTCACTCCTCTCTTCATTTGGACTTGAGCTGGTGAGTCAGGAAGTGCATTTTTTTATTTTATTTTTGCCTACAGTCTGATAATTTTCAAAGCTATTGGCAACCTGGGAGTTTTCTTTCCTTATCACTGGAGCTCAGCTCACTTCACTAACCCTAATCAGAGCTGAAATCATTCCTTCAAGGATTGCACGATCATGTTTTTCTTTAACACTGACAGCTGCCTGAGCTGCATTAGCAATGCAGATGTGTCAGCCTAATAGGTTAATGCAGAACACGCGAAAATTAGGTTTAATCCCCAGTGAAATAATCCAACATTTTCACATATCTTGATGTCAGGACAGAGACATTGGTGGTGACTCAATTAAGGGTAATGTAGATCAAAGCAAATTTACCTTCTGGTGGAACTTTCCCAATAGTTTGGACAGGCTCTATTTTAGAGTAATTGGCCAGGCTGCAGGGAAAATTATACTAAAAGGACAGGTTCAGCAAGAATTGCTTTCCCTTTTCATATTAAAATTGCAGTGTTTTGTCACTGGGTCCAAATACACTATTTAACAATAAAACGTAATAAAAATGTTTCAGTCTGTCACAGCTACAAATATGTAAATCAGCTTTATTAAAGGGTAGCATGTCGTTGCAATGTCCCATCACACAACCTATTTATTTGCATTGTCCCATAGAGAAATATCACCAGTGGGATTTGAGAAGCGTGCACCCCCTCCCCAATTATATGAGAACTAAAAGAAGGAACAATGTGTGTTGACCTAATGTTTTCATTCTTTGTGAATAGCATATCAAGCACCCGTCTCCATCAGCTGTAAAATGAAAAGAAACCAAAATTACTACCTCTCTATTGCTAATTTTTTTTATTTTTAATTTTTTTTTGGGTCTTGACATCTTAATTCTTAATCCTTGTGTGTGGTCAAATCAGTCTACTATAGACAACCAATCAAGCAATTATTCCTAAATTATATTTGCCCAACTCACATTGATTGGTTATTCTTTTCTTATTGGGTAAGCTCATTAATTCTGAGCCGCTTGCTTATTATGTTTTCCACATCATTTTCTTTCTGAGCCTATCTCTGCTCACCAGCCTGCTGATGTTTCAAGATGCCATGGGGGGAGGGAGGGAGGGAAAGGGCCCAGTGATCTATTGCATTGTCTCTTACAGCAATTACAATTCACATTGCTGATTAACTTTGATGTGAAAACTAATGAGATAAGGCAAGTTATCAAGGCGGACCTGATCGTCATCTCATTTATACAGCGTTTACCATCGGTGAATGACAAAAACTAATGAAGATGTATCTGACAGCCGGCTGAGCCAAGGCAGAATTTTGTTTCTCATCAGCAAGTGCCTTGCTTCTCACTCATCAGTCTATCTGAAACATGTTGAAATTAGCTTAATAATGAAAACACTTCATCTAAACGGCAAATGTTTACATTAAAATAACTACACGATAAATAGATGTGAAAGATACTGTGCGTTTCTGAGTTTAAACAATAGATTTAAAAAAATTTCTTACTTTACAATTTCTTTGATTACTGGGACTTCTTTTTATCTCCCAGGTGCAATTTATACTGCTTTTAAAAGGACTCCTCTTGTTATAGCTGACATCAGATATGTATTTTTCCACATAGTTTCACCAACAGCATTTTAATTATTTACTTCAAGTATGCAAATAGGAAAACAGAGATAGCTGCAACCAATTTTTTCCTCCCACAAATGAATGTAGGAATATCTTACATGTACATATACACACATTTGTGTGTATATGTGTGTGTCTCATTTTTCATAATATATAAACACGTAA
The DNA here is from genome assembly GCA_032468155.1 of Oxyrhabdium leporinum. NCBI lineage: Eukaryota > Metazoa > Chordata > Lepidosauria > Squamata > Cyclocoridae > Oxyrhabdium > Oxyrhabdium leporinum. Next base: position 129,782 of record JANHFL010008237.1, read on the forward strand.
CACTTTAAATGATTCTGTGTGACAACGTGCTGTGGATCTGTGAGCACAACACATTGGTGCAGACAGTATATTGGAGAGCATATTGATTGGGCAAAATAACCAAGTCATGTCCATAAATTAGATCAGATAACAGAGAAATCTCTCACAGCCCCCAAACTCCATGAAAGAATACAGCCTGTTCTGGAACAGTATTAAAATAAAATGTAAAATCTGTGTAGTGATGCCCCCGTTTAATATTGATTGTTGCCATCTTTTTATGAAAATAAACACACACACCATTAAAATTATTTTGTGCAAATTGTATATATTCTTAAGCTCCAGTATATAAAGTTTTAGGTAGCTTTTATTAAAACACTCTTGTGAAGTATGTGTTCAGATTTTTCCCGTGCACAATGCTGCTATCATATACCCCTTTCTCCTTATATCAGGCATTGTTTCTGTTAAAGTAGCTCATATATATATTAAAGTGTTGAGACTGCAGAATTTTTAAAACAGGTAACACATTATTTTCTGAGCTAGCCAAATTCTTGCACACTTTTCTTTACTATGTTTTCTGTGAACATTTTTTGTAAAATTGCAATTAGAGTTTTAAGACACATGGGATAGGAAAAAGACTTATTTTTTAAATTAAGTTAATTACTTGTTAATTTAGAGAAAATCTGAAAATATGTGAGTAAAAATAGAAATATATTTTTGCACCTTGTAAAAAAAATTGCACTGTTTGTTTTTAAAGGGAGTTAAGAATCTAGAGAATTTGTCTTGAGTTCACATCTGAGACAATCTCTTAGACTATCATGTATCATCCTTGTAACAATATAGACTGATAAAGTGTTCCTGAGTTTCACAAAGCGAGATAACATAAATACACACACATACCACAGAGTTCATTTTCAGACTGCCTAGACAAAAGTCTGCATCTTGAGAAAGTTAAAAGAAAATCTTATTTTAAAGCTGTGGCAACAAATTGCTACTCCAGTCCTGGATTAAATTTAAAAGCTCTTCACATGGCTGAAGACAAATCCTATATATTAGAGGAAACCATAAAATCACTTCCTGAAGAGACAAACACAAGTGGAAAATTGACCTCTGAAGATTTTTTAAAATGGTCTACTAAATTTAAAATTTGTTCCAGCATGTTGTGTGAAGGCTAACACTCGTCTCCGC
>JANHFL010008237.1:131271-149817 GCA_032468155.1 Oxyrhabdium leporinum
ATAAAAGGGTCCCAATATTTTTAAAATATTATGACAGCTTCTAAAATGACATTATGTCAGATGGTCTGACTGGACTGCAGTTTAAATGAATTTTTAAGATAGGAACAGTGAGTTTTTACAATAAGTTTTAGATTTTTTTTAAACTTAACTGCAAGCCCCTTTACATAACCTTAGCTAGCTATCCTTTTGTTACAAGCTTTCACTGATATTTGAGATCGGGATATTGTTCCAATAATATTCTTCAGTTACGTCATGTACATTGGTATAGCTAATTTTAATAATTTGTATAATCTATGTTAAATTTTTTATCAGTTTCATAATACATGCTGAAATAAGCTTTCTTAAATGCTATTTCTCTTTTCTTTTTTTTCTTCCCCTAGTCCTCTGATACATGTTAATAAAATAATTTCAAATAAAAGAAAAAGGATTTGTGTATACCTAAAGGTCTCACCCTGACATATTTCAGAGTTTCTGCTCAAGGAGACACCTCTCATAATAAGACTGACTGGGATCTCTCTTTCACAAGGTCATTAGAACCTAGCCTTTAAAATGTTATGTATGTGGCCGGGTGGAGGTGGGGAAGAAATGCACATTGTACCTAAAAGCATTGCAAGGTTACAGATTCATCTCCAAGTATATGGAATGTTGATGAAGAAAACCAGCTATTTCATAGAAGGTTTTGGGGAAAAGAATTATGTATATGTTTTAAAATATTCATTTAGATATATGGTGGTCAAGACTTTTCTTTTCATTTCTAATTATTCTAAGTATCAAGCTCCTTATTATCTAATAGTCTGCAACACAGCAGTATTGTATTATCAAGGTTTGTTTTTTCTTCAAAATATGCTAAAATAATTTTTTCTTTTGATATTCAGCTCCTTATGCCAGTAAAAGAGTCAGAGTAGTTTTTAGTTGAATACTGAGCTGATGCTAAAAACAAATCTGAGTTGGACTAATGGTTGAGGTTCAAATGTTAAAAATAATTTCAAATTAGTATTATTTCTTGCACCTGTATTTAAATATTTTTGGATGCTGAACCATGTAAGATTATTGTTCAAAGTCATTTGCTTCACAAAAGTAGGAAGCTAAGACATTTTACTTTTAATACAAATTAGGATTTTAATGCTTGTTAAAAAAACTGGTTGTAAAGCTATTGTTCATTATAATTTCTAAAATTACATCCTTTCAAAGAGATTACATGATAATGGGGAAAAGGTTTTATCTGTAAGTCTTATGAGCCATTCTTTTTTTCAGCTGTGTAAATACCTACAGCAGACACTTTGAGAAACAAAAGTATATTTTTAAAATATGAAATAGTTACAGTATGCCTTTTGATTCAGAGTTTAAAGTAAATAATATTTGTACATCTGAAACATACTCAAGACAAATGAAAAGCTTCTAGATGCTTTTGTATGAGGTGTTGAAGAGCTCTACAAACTTAAAAGCACAAACTCAATTAAGCCCATCTTCATCTGGAAAAAAATTAGCAACTGAAAGCTGAATATATTAGATAATGCACACTTGCAGAAGAGCATTCTCTTAGGAGAAAAAAAAAATTCTGATAACCAACCTAACATCAGTCTAAGAGTTGATCAATGCTAATTTTGTTTGAAACTGTCTAACTAATTCTGAATAGCTATCCATATTCAACAAAGGCATAATTAAAGACAACCTTTTCTTCCGCTTCTAAGACATCATAACAAGTAGGAAAGTACAAAAAGATTTTTATAGTAACTAATTTAAGGACAAAGGGTTGACCTCTAGCATTTCATTAAATAAACTGAGTGAATAAAAGGAGACTGGCAGCATTCATCCTGATTCAATTCAAGCAGTCTATTTCAAAATGCTAATCATAATCTGCAGATGTTGGGGGCTGATTCCCCCAGCTTCAAATATCATTTATTTAATTTAAGAACATCAGTTGCTGAATTTTAAACAAAAAACAAAAACCAGTTTTAGGCTTGAGCAAAAGTTATTCTTGGAACGGTAAAGGTCTTTAGACTGGCTTTCTTCCTTTCAAGTGTTTCAAGTGATTATTGTAAATAATGGATTCCTTATATTATTTTTAAAACTATTTACCGCACAATCATATTAAGATATGCATTTTTCCTATATTACTACATAAGTGCCAAAATATTTAAACCTTATACTGAGGAAATCACAAACGAAACTGTGTATTTACCATAACTGTCCTGTTCAGATATGTAAGATATTTCTCATCCATTTTTATGAGGTCAGTGCATCTAAAGGTCACATACACACTTGTGACCTTACACTTCACAAAAACGATAGTGTCCATACTGGGTGCAGACAAGGATGATCCAAATTTACTCATGTTTAAAGCAGATGGCTTGAAAGTGGTGAGATTTAGTTATAATTAATTTGAAAACAATAGTCTTAAGATCCTAATAAAAAAGACAGAGATTATTTAAGATAGAAGTTTGCCCATTTGTCTTCCCTGAACAGTTGGGAAAGAGTACTTTTGACATGCTCAAGAATACTCTTACTGTTTCATATATTTTCGAATTTTACTTTCATATCAAAAACATTCTGAGCAAATATGCCCCAACACAAATTAAATTATAATTTGGTTATCAGTTTCACTGAAAATATATTTAAGAGTGATACCTTATATTCATTTTCATGAAACATATTCATTTTCAATATGACTGAAACAGACTATACATCTGGATATCATTTTAAATCTCAAAAATGATCTAGAAAAAAATACACTCCTGCAGAATATCTAATGAAATGAATTGTAATTTTGCAACACTGTGCACATGGGCCACATACATCAATAGCTGTAGCTTCTTTCAAGTGGTTATTGATGAATTTGAGGTTGCATCAGCACATAGAAATGGCGTGGAGTGGAGTTAGTAGTGTGTTTTCTTTGTATGTCCTTAAGAATCAAGCTGGAGGGTCACACTTGTTCTGGCAAAGGCTCTGCAGCTTTAGAAGCAAACTGGTTACAGATTGGACAAAACCAGCCTATTAAGAAATGCCCTATGCCTTTTATTTCTTGTCTTTTAGGTTGGAGACAGGAAATAGGGACATTCTGAAAGCTCTACCTCATAGCTGTGTTAGTGCTATTTACATCCCTCAGCTGGCAGAAAACTATGTTGACATAAAATCTGTTGACCCCCTTGGTGATCTCGGGATACTGACGGATTACATTGTCCTTGCTTATGCTGTTAGAGCAAAGATTGATGGGCTCCTCTGGCTTTATTTCCTTCCCCTCCTGCCAAATGATGTCACCCCACCTAAAAATAGCGACCAATCGCTTCCTTGATTTGGAATGGGGATAGGGATTAAGGAGCAGGTAAATTCTGACGGGTTGGCAAGATTAGCCCTCTGTAAAAACTTGTCTTCTTTTTGCACAGTTGTTTTGTGTAGGTTCCATAATGGTCTTCTAAGCCATGTTCAAGAGCAGCCCAAGTAACAGGTAGCAGGTGTGGGGAGAAGAGATGCCCTGAAGTAGAGCTTCCATTCCTGCTGCTACAGCTGGTAACTATTGCTCAGCTACCTGAGTCCAGAATCAATTCAGAGACTTCATGGAAAGAGGAGAAGAGCGTGATTTGAAACAATAATACTTTCTGACCGCCGAAAGCAGATAGTTCTGGTATGGAGGGGAGGGGAAGGTAGGTGCGTGCTCCAGCCTAAAGTGGTCAACAGGTGGTGGGCTGATGTCATCTCCTTTGAGGGGAGGTGTTACCGGACTGCATCACTGACAAAATGATATCCATGGCAAAACTGGTTGGGATATCACCGGGAGATGTCTATACTTTAGTTGGATGCAATGGAGGAAAAGCTCCGAGTAAATATGCAAATAATTGGGAGGGGGGCAGTGGGAGGGAAACCGAATCAAGAATTAAGAGAACTCTTTTTGAAGAGCTGAGGTTAGAGACAGGAGGGTCTTATTTTCTTTTCCTTTACTATGAAGGCACATGATTTGGGAGACAACAAAAGAGAAGATCATTTAGTGGAAATACACTCTTGGAGGGAAATAATTCAGTCAGGGAAGGAAAAGAATCTGCAAATTAGCTCTGTCCACTCTATAAGGATACTTATATGAATCGGAGTAGAGGTTCACCTGAGTCCAGTCTTCAGTTTTAATCCAGCTATCAGCCACGAGAGTGGCGAATCCTCAACAGTACCTTAGGCTTTCCACTCCTGATTTAAGAAAGTCCTATTTACAATTATTATATTTGCTTGAGGTTTCTTTTTGTTCCTTGCACTATTTCTTGATGTACTGCACTGATTTACAGCCAACATTAAAAAAAACACCTTTGCAATCATCCATAGAAAATCTTTTCATTGGAATGATTAAACCTGCAATAAATACATTTAAATTGAGCAGCTGGGCTATGAATTCAATAAAAGAGAGATCCCATCAATACTATATAGAAAAGAGGAATTCAGCACTGTCAGGCAAACGGCATGTGCTGAAATCTTCTCTATTGCACAATTGAAGATGCTGCCATCTTCTCCTCTTGCCTCTTAATTGTCAGAGTACCTGAATTTTTTTCCCTCTCAAAAATGGAGTGGAAAAGCAGATGGGAGGCTGTGGAAGGGTGGGTGGGAAAGGAATGAGCGTTGTTTCTTTCTTCTTCTTTTTTCCCAAAATATGGGAGGTTGGTTGGTTGATTGGTTTTGGTTTAGCATGTTGTGTAAGTCAAACTTATTGCTTAACTGTGGTCTAATTACCAACCATGACTGAGTGCAATGTGTGAATCTAGTTTTGATTCACATGCATGCTTGGGAAAAGGATCAGTATCGACCACAAGAATTGATGGGACTAGCCAAGGAGTCGATGTTGCTGTTATTATTCATAGTACTATTAGTTAAAGTAGTAATTTATTAAATTATATTCACATAATACATATGTGGGAGCTGATAATCAATCTGAAACTTTAGGAAGGAGTCAATGAGCTGAAGAGTTTGGAGACTCCTGGTTTAGATTCATATTCATAACTAGAAATGTATGCATTTGATTATTGAGGATGCACATTTACTAAGCTATCTTCTCTTTCAGGGAAGGAGCAAAATGACATAACCTGAATAGAGGAATCATGATAAAAGGAACAAATCATACAAGGTCATGTTGGTCACACCTCATCACTCTATTAACTGGCCAAGTAAGAGAAGTCCATCATCAGAAAAGCAAGAGCTACAAAGCTCTCCAGGTTGGCTAGAAACTGATTTTCCACTCTGGAAACCGGTTCTCTCCCTATGCGTGGAGGACAAGGAGGGAGGTCCAAACTATTCATGCTCCCGGGGAAGCTCTCCTCAAGTTCATAGTACTGTATTGTCTTAAATGAGAGCCCACTAGTGACTTCCAATCTTTCTTGTGTCAACAAACAGTAATGAGCATAGGCTTTATATAATCTCAACACTGCCTGGGTGACAAGTCGTAAGTGGAAACAGCCTTTCCCACTCTTTCCATCTATAGTCAGCAAAATGCCAACAAATTGATAAGCAGTTTATGAATGCAACTGCTCTGGGCTGATTCTTTTCCTCCCAGCTGCCTTGGTGTACAGATATGCTGGTTAGTTACAATAGTTAATGGACATTAATATATAATCCTGCATAGGACCTAGGGGATGAGTGAGTGAGGCAGAGGGTTGAAATGACTCACGACTTCCATACTTACATTGGGACACAGATTCAAAAGGGTGGAGTTTGCACTGTAACATCATGAGCGTTGTCATTTTTTTCACCGCTGCTTGCCAAGGCCTACGTGATCATGCATTTATATCAAATCTCTTCTGAAAGCCATTTATTCCATGTTAATCAAGTAGGTTAATTATGCCTAGGATTAAAAAAATGAAAATTTCCTTCTCTTGGTTCTAAGCAAGAAACTGTTTAACTGGGTAAACTCCGAAACCAGTCTTATGCAAGAATAATAAAATCCATAACTTTGTTAAATCTGGCCTAGTGAAAATAATGTCGTTCCTAATTTGAACAACATGGGTCATTTGGTACCTGGAATGTGATCCAGCTGGGATCACTACAATGATGCCTGGGGACATTATAATTGTGCCCAGCTTCAGCCCTTGATCTTAATAACAAGCAGATTCCCTGCCCTCCCGTCCTCCCAGGAAAGAGCCAGATCCAGCATATTTCTTTCCAAGAATGCTCTGATGGGCTCCTTTAGTATGTAGCTCAGTGCTTTGTTAGGAAGTGTAATTCTCTTTTGAAGGAGAGTCTAGGAAGTTGCTGCTAATATAGAAATCTTTTTGGCAACAGGCAGGGCCCTTCAAATGTCACTTGCAAGGGAACCGGCAATAATTTTTTTCAATATTCCATCTTCAAAATGTTGGGAATCCCTGAGTAGAGAGACTGTTTTGGAAATTTCCGCAAGTTACTATCTCTTGCAGTGCTTGCCTGTATCTCAAGGAATATTTCTTCCCATATTTACCCAGGATCTCTGTTCAGCCTTTGAGGTTATCTTCTAGACACATCATATAGACGTTAAGCAGGTGGATATAATTCTCTACCATTTGTCAGATGCTGTAAGTTGCAGTATTTAAACATCTGATCTAGATGTATTGCATAAATCCGGAGTCCTGTATCACAAAAAGAGACAGAGTGAGCCTTTATTGCTGGTAGAATTTCAGTCAAAATTATAATTCTGATACATGCCAGGCCACCATCTTGGCAAAACAGCACAGAAGATTCAAGACTGATAATTTTCTACAATGCCAAGGAATGCAACAAACATTAGAGACCATTTGAAAGAACCATAAATTTATAATATAAAATTAACACTTGTATAAGTGAATCTTGGTTTTAAAGAAAAATATGTTTGAATGTATTTCCAGATATTATAGAAATCCTTGCTGTATTATACTGAGGGGGGAAAAAGAATTAGACAGAAACTGATTCAGATCAATCTAGCTACCTCCTTTGAAATGTAAGAATGTTAGCATCCAATTCATGTACTCTAACATTTTATGCACCTTTTTTACAGTGCAAGGGGCTCTTCAAGGAAAAGGCTTTTAATCAAGAACAGCTCCAAACTATGCACAACAAATTAATTCCAATCACATCTTTCTGTCTTTTTGGAGCCAAAGCCGGTCCATCCCTTCCGTCAGCTGTTGACTTTCTGAGTGTCTGAGACAGCTGTGCGTCTGTCTATAGCTCCCTCAAATGACTTGTCTTGTTCTGATTGTTTTGAAAGACTGCTGCCTTGTAATGGGTTTCCTGACAAAGGCCCCACTTTGAGTCGGATGTGTGCCAGGCTCCAAGCCAGGATGTGGGAGGAAATCAGAGGGCAAGTCCAGGCAGTGCAATCCTCCTTAACTGCCTCTTTAAAACCATGTCACGCTCCTGTGACAACTGCTCCTCTGTGCTCGTTTGAACTCTCCCTCCCAATTAGGGGTAATAAGTGACTCTGTAAAGATGAGCAAACATAGCACATTCATTAGTTCCCTGCCAACCTCAAACCTTGCCACCCCCCCCACCCCAGTCCCCTTCTTCATGGCCAATCAGTGCCAAAAATCCCCCAGGGGCTCTGCTTTGCTCTGCTCATTCTTGGCAAAAGCTAAACACACCTTATTTGGCATGAACAAGTGCTTGCAAAAGGCAAATTAATGATAAGAGTTGACTTGAAATTATTTTATTCTGTCTTTCCACTGAAAGATGGTCTTATGCTCTAAGTAAAAATATGCTAGGATCAATAAACTCAAGCTGAAGAGCCAGAAAGGCATGCTCCATCCCCATTAATTTAATCTACTTTTTGGTGCAAAAAAGGCACATAATTTGCAGGATAGGAACTGTTAAGCTATTTCACAGGAGCTAATGATAAATTCTGGAAAAATCTGTGCTGCTATCCATCTTCTGATTCCAGCCTATTGTACTCTCCAACCACTTGTCCTAGCTGGGTTATAAACTTACTCATACCACCTTTCTTCCATAACAGACCTAATATCATATATCATATGTGGTGGTTAAAGCATCAGGGTAGGAACTGGGAGACCGTGTCCAGTTTCTCCTGCCTTGGGCTTGAAGGCAGTATTTTAGAGTTCCGTACCTGTCCTGCCCATGGGCCACGCAGGGCCCACAGCTGCTGCTTATCTTTCACATAGTTGTGCTGCATCCTGGTTCTGCGCACCGAGCTAAATAGGAAGTCGCACATCTTCTGCAATATCTTCTATTGGTATTGCTGTTTGGAAACATACAAACATATTCACTGAGCCTTCCTTGTAGCCCAAGGTCCTTTGTATACAAATAAATAAATAAATCGGTGTGTAATATGTGATATTTGTTGGATTTATTCTTTGTCTTAGCCTTGGCCTCTTTCTGACAGATACTGAATTCTAAAGAGTCTTGAATTTCCTAGCAATCCAGTCATATGACTGGAGTGTTTTGAAGATTTCTATCTTTTTAGAAAGAGTGAAAGAAGGAGTAATGCAGGCAAACAGGCCCCCAAAGAGTCTGTGTAACTTATAGGTTATCGCTGCATTGTAGCTGATACTGTACTTGAAAGAAGTGAGCAGAGTGGGAGGAAGACAAGGCAACAATACTCCAAACTAAAATTGTCCTGTCCTTTGTAATGAGCTGTCTACCAAGAGTTGAAGGACTAAGAAATAAATTCAAGCCTTATATTATTGTTGTGCCACTGCCAAAGAAATCAAGCTTTCAAAAAGGCTCTTCCTTTTTGGAAAATATTTTTAACTGGCAGGATAAGACAAGTTCAAGTTCTGTGTTGGGCAATATACAAATACACACACTTATTTTAGCTTGTATCACTTCAGTCCAAAAACTACTGGTATAAAACTTGGCTACTTGAAAACATGGCATGCTCCATCCAAAATTGCACCTGAACTGGCAGCAGTTTTCATAGCTGATATATCTCACCAAACGTAGCAGCAGCAGGTAAGTTCCCACATGTACACACTGATACTAATTTCAGCATTTCCAGTTGCAGCAGCGGTGCCCTTGTATGAAATTGTTACCAATCAGAAACAAACTGGGGAAGCTTGAACTGCTGCTGTAAATGAAAAAGCCCTCTATTTAAACAGATTATATTTGGTCATAAGAATATTATGAAACCAGTTTCCAAATTAATCCAATACAATCTGAGAGAAAACATGTTCGAATATTTTTACCATTATATTAGTGTCAGGCAGGTTTTACGTTTCCAGATGTGGACAATTGTTTACCATGAGCCTTTGCAAGAGAATTAGGGAATTAAATAATTCAAGAACATTTAGAGTAATCCTAGCATAAAGCATTAAAATACTTCTGTTGTCAACAACAACAGACAGAGGCGGCACAATTTTCTCTGTGGGAAAAGCAATAATATCCAAAGCCGCTGTGAAACTAGCAGACCAGGCTGCCCTCTTCCTGTATGCATATGGAGATGCAAAAGTAAGTAAACAAATAAATAAAATACCCAACCTCCATTCTAACTGCATAATTGTTTTTTTCCCCTAGTATAATTGACAGTAAGTAAGTAAGTAAGTTTTTCTTATAACATTACAGAATTTGCAGGTTGGACTGAGATGGACTATCAGGATTAGAATGACCACAAAGAATTTCTGCAATGCATTATAGAAAGCAACAGAGGCAGGCAGTCTTATCAAGAAATTGACTGCACATACATTCTTTCAGGTGTCATAGGCTAGTTGACCAAACTAGAATTGATAAAATATATTTAAAGGTGAAAGTTATAGCAACAACTGTAGATAAAAACCAATACACTAGATGCTAATGACCACAGACTCTTAGACAAAAGGAATACTGAATTCAGTTTAAGAAGCCCAGAACAAGTCAATTGAACCTACAGCAGTTATGCACATTTCTTGTCCTTGGTCACAGATTGAACATCTGTTACCTTAGATGAAAATCTGATTTTAACCTAAAATAAAGGGTCAAGAAAGTTACATCCTTTTACTGAAGATCTGGTACCGTATTCACTGGTCAAATTGTGCATGGAAATCAGTGAATGGATCAATGAAGTAGGCACATATTCTAGCAGCTTATAGAGAACTTTAGAAGACTAACTATTGTCTTTTCTAATGGTTTTTGAAGAATAGGCAAGCAGATTTTTTCCCTTTTCACTCAGGTGTTCAGTTCTAGGGTACTAGCACTCCGTAGTCATCTTCATGAAGAAGTCTGAGAAGGCCACGCATTGGTCACTAGCTCTTCTTCTTAATAAAGATAAGCAGATGGAACTGTGATATTGAAAGGAATTTAGCTGGCAGCAAAACACATGAACGGATGTGAGGAATGCCACTACTATGTATATCAGGCCTGTCAAACTCGCAGCCTGTGGGCCGGATGTGCCACGCCTGGTTTAGCAAAGGGGAAAAAAGTCGCAGTACGTCACGTGATGCTGCTGTGACGATATGAGATTGACATCCCTGATGTATATAATGGGAAAGAAACTGGCACTGTCTGATTTGAAGTTGACTTTCTTTGTCAATCCTGTTGATACTGATGTCTTACTGATTATGAGGCCTTTGATCCTTTCAATCTTCGAAAAGACAGAGACCAATTCACAATGGCCAGCAGGGGAGGTCACACTAATCATGATGAACGGAAAGTTTAACATTGTCCATACATTTTACCGAAGAAGTAAGGCAATTTTATCTTGGTCCCAAGCAAAAACATATACTCACAAGGCTATTTATACTGTACTGAAAATAAATGTAAACAGCCCTAACATATATTCATTAATCTACTATTTATTGCCTAAGTTAAATGTTGGTGATATATTTCAGAATATGTTTCTAATCCATTTGAATTGTATTAGTGATAATTTTGTGACTATTATTACTTCCTATTACTAGAGTAGGATCCATTGTTTTCTAATGAAAAATATACCTGCACTGTGAGGATATAAACTAACTTTATCCCAATTTATCTACTAGGATTCCCCACAAGAATTCTGGAAACAGTGTTTTGATAACATTGGTCTATCTGAAAATTGGTCTATTAGATTTCCCTGGGTAGAAGGATTATTGAATGAGTTTGTGTAGACATGTCCCAGTAGATATCCATAACTGTTTACCCCAAATCTCTGATTTTATATTAGTAGAAAATGAAGGCATGCTTATAACAGGCCTGTAAATAAAACATTAGCTTTATTAGATCACATAAGGAATAAACACAGAAAAATGTGAACTGTAATTTACTTCCATTTACATATTTAAAATACTATAGCTCATTCACTTTCCATAGGAACCTGTAGTGGGTTACAATCTTGCAAAAAACATATAGTAACTAATAAAATGATTTTAGTTTAAATAGTAAAACAAGGTATAATATCTATGGAAGCTGCATGCCAACTTAGAATGGAAATGAACAAATTTCCGTTGTTCAACTTAACTGCTTATATTAATAATAACACACAATATCCCTATAAAGTACAGCTAGTCCTCATTTCAGTTGCTAAGTGAGACATTTAAGTGAGTTTTGCCCCATTTTACAACCTTTCTTGTCACAGTTGTTAAGTGAATCAGTCCAGTTGTTAAGTTAGTAACACAGTTAGGTGAATCTAGTTTCCCTATTGATTTTGCTTGCTGTGACAGTCGTAACTGTGAAAAACGGTCATGTCACTTTTTTCAGTGCCGTTGTAATCTTTGAATGATCACTAAATGAACGGTTGTAAGTTGAGGACTACCTGTATTGCCCCTACACTGCAAATAATTAATGACTTATCTGCAAAATAGCAATAGGACTGTGAAAATCTGTGCAGGAACAGTCAAAATGAACTTCTGGAGCTGTCATACAAGTCAGGAAAGAGATGCAGTTTGGCTTAACAATGTGAGAAGAGGTGCTTCATATACATCCCTATGCTTTACAAAGCCCCTCTTCCTAATCATTTGTGCAGATCCACATGGAAGTATGTTACTAGATGAAATTGCTCTAGGGACTTTCATTTGCAATGTAAGTCAAGGTTCACTAGATCTGGGTGCAAATATCCAAGGACTAGTAAATAGTACAGATAGCAATAAAGAGATACAGAAAACTCCAATTCTTTGCTGGACTTGGTGGTATCCAGAGTTTAGTAATTCACAAATGGTAACCCTAGCTAAACCGCTTCACTATACTTACCATCACATCTAAGCTATTGTGTTTTAAACATGTTAGCAAACCTTTTTAGTTGCTTGTGGATTTGATAGAATTAAAGCAACATTCTGAATAGTTAAGGTGTTTAGTGTAGCATGATAGAAGGATTCTGCTAATTTGACCCTTGATTTTATGTTAATAAGCAAAGCTCCCAATAGATAGTTTTTTAAAAGATGCTGATTTTAAATGTGCTGCTCATACTCTGACTCTACATGGTAATACACTGATCAAAAGCTACCTAACAGTATTGAAATGGCAATTCTGCAGTCCCTGGAAATGCAGAAAGTAGAATTTCAATTCTGAATGCAGTTTGTGAAGATACACTACAGTAAAAATTATTCTCTGAGGGTTTGTACAAATGTCAACAGAACCATCTTTGAATACAATTTATTAGTTGGTTGAGACTTCCAGCAATTTTATAGAAAGAGTGATAAAGCCAACTGGGTCTTAATGTTCAATACTGTATAATTTACGGCCCATGTGGAATCTTAGAAATAATTTATGTGCTAAACAATAACATAAAAAGTAATAATTTTCTTTATGTAACATTTAAGTGAATTAAGCATGTTTTAAGTTGCAGTCTTGTGTGTGTAACTACCAGAAAATCAATAATCCTACATAGTACATGTCTACACAGAAATACATGGGCTTAGGCTGCAGTCCTATAAGTGTTGTATATCACAATATCCAAATTATACAATATTGGAGATAGTTGATATCTTGGCATAATTACATTGGTGTAACTATGATGCTAGCATTATGTTACCAATGTAGATTTCAGGATGAGCAGATTTGGTGTGTGAGGGAAAAAAATGTCGAGCTACCAGATTATGCTGCAAAAATTTGACAAATACTACGATTGTACAGATTTTTGCAATCAGATTTAAAAATTCTAGAGAAATAGAAGTAAATTTGGATCTTAAATTCCTTTAGATTGTTTTTTTATTCAGTTTATTTTATTACAATTATTTGTGTGCCACCTAATTTACCAGGAAAAAGAAGGGGAAAATTCACTTTGGGATCTTGTTGGCCAATATGTATTGGCCCAACAGCTGATAGAAAGTCTGAAAGTGCAATGGCATGCATGTACAGGCCTGAATCAACCAGTGATTTAAAAAAGGAAAAACTCAGCTCAATATTTGCTAAATCCTGGCAATATCGTACCATCTCTAGTGATGATGACCAAAACATGGAGCTTTGGTTGTATTTACACCACACACTTAATAAGATCAATGGCAATCCCAATGTATATGCAAACCGAGTTATCCTGGCACAGAGGCATTTTATTTCTCTTGTCCCCAACATTAATGATTTCCTTATCTTAACTTAGTTTTGCATGTTATTCAAATCCAGAGAAGTGTGTGTTCCCTTTCTCATCTCTGTTTCTTGGCTTCTTTTTACTTCTTTCTGATGAAGGTAGAAGAAGGTTGAAATAAGGACCCAAAATCTTCTCCAACTGAATCACCACAGAAGATGAGGACTGTGTTTTCGGGAGAAAAAATGTTGTCCCAATCAAAACAAAGAAGCTGGTAAAAAAAAGCTTGGCAGCCCCCACAACAGCAAGAATGTACTCCACGATATCTTCCCTAGCTATATTGCAGCCAGGTTAATCCTAAAATACTTCAGTCAAGTAACTGAGTCAATAGTCTGTCTGCGATTTGAGTGAACCAAGTTCAGAAATGTTGTGCGAACCCTCCTACCTCCAATGCTTTAATATTTTAATCTTGGCAAGTCACTTTTAAGCTTCTCCCCCACCCCCACCCCAAAAGGCAAACCTCAAACTAGCCAACCACATTTTAATCAAACACATTGTGTGAACCAGGCTATGCGATCAGTTAATGGTTTGGTGAAAATTGAGTAAATCCTAATTAAGTTAATGATGTCTTAGTGTGTTTTGTGAGTATATTTCATACTTATTAATGACAGTTGTCTAATATAATGAAAGTTGGGTGAAAAGAGGCAGGTGTGGATGATATAAGAAGACATTCCAACTATGAAAATAATTACCTTGTCTGCAATGTAACATCTTCATCACAATGATTTGTTTGTAGATAAAGGCCTACTCGTGGGGAAGTAAGGTTTCTAGAGAATGGGACTTATGAGAGAGCAAGCATTCAGACTTTACCTATTAAGAGGAGGAAGAGAATAATAGCAAGCTTTCTCTGTGATTCAGTCAAAGTGGGCTTGGATATCCATTCCTTCTTTCATGTGGGATCTTGCTCTCCTGATTCCAATTATCCAGTTATTGTCCAGTGGCCTGGCTCTGAATGTGGTAACCCTATTAACATTTTGGTTATTACTGTATTTTGAGACAGACACAGAGAGAATAATACCACTATAACTAAATGCACCCCCTTCCTCTGCTGTAATTGCTGAATGTTTCAGCCTATTTTAAAATACATGTTTGGATTCTGTACGATGTAATAATTGGGGTGGTTTTTTCCCCCAAAATAAACAGTTGTCATGTTCTTCTAAATCTCAAGGGATGCAGAATCTTTTAATTTTTTACCTCCACATGCAAATGATTTCCCAAACCTACAGGAGAATCATTTCAATTAGTGCAAAGCTGATAATTAGCTAACTAATAAGGACTAATTTTCTATCACAATTATTTCCTAATTATATCCCAAACTGAGATTTCAAACCCAGATGGTCAATAATGCTACAGATTTGTTTAAATTTCTTAGACAGTAACAACTGCTAATTAGGTTTTGTAAATATATTAAGTCTCTTGCGATTGAATTAATAATATTGCATGTTGGTAGATTATTACCTCATTAATTCTGACAGGCCTTAGTCTGCCTGACATATAATCCACTTATCACACATTGGTAGTAAAAAGATTATGAATAAAATCATAAGTGAAGCCTTCCTTTTAATTCAGGAGTGCGGCTGTCAATGTTTGGTGTCATATTTCCAAATAAGCAAGTCCCTGAGGCTGGAATTCAAAGTATGCTTACCTCAAGACAGACAAATCTGACATGTTTATTTCAATCCATTTACACATTAATTTTATATTTGCAAAAACAGTCAGCATGAGCATTTAGGAACATCTTGCACCTACAATTCTTAGTAAGTGTGGTTTTTGAAAAATATTTTTCTTCTTGTAATGTATATTTGTTCAATATTCCTACACACACACACACATTTATGTATGTATGTATGATATCTGTAACTCAGTAAGCCTCAAGGAAGGTTGTGACGTTCCCTTCGGACTAGGCCTGCATTTATTGGCCTGGTTTATGATACATTAAAAAAAACATTGTGTTATTAGCATTATGTCTGAATACAAGCCATGAAATAAAGCATCCAAACTCTTGGCGGTATTTTAGAAGATCTAGTTGCCTTAAACATGGCTCTGTATATTGTCTAACCCTAAGAGGGGAAACTCTAAACCTGACTTACCTTTCTGATACACAGACACAAAATTGAGAGGTAGGAATGACTACAAGATGGGAAAACTTGCAGAGATTTTTCCTGCTTCTGACTTCTTTTTATGTCCTCTCTGGATAGATGAGGGATGAAGTAGCTGCGCCCAAAGGATGGGGAGAAGCTCAGCCACTCTCTATATTGTGCACAAGGCCTCTCACCAAAATTAGCTTGCCACCATTTTTTAAATTTTATTTTCCAGTAAAACAGAAATAACCAAGAAATGTCATTTGGTCTGCTAAAGTATAGTTAGATTTATCTTCCCCATTTCCTTAAAGTGATTTACATGGAGTTTTCCTTTTTTAAAATCTTCACAACAATCCTGTTGTGCATTTTTTGTATGTGCATTCCAATAAATATTTCCTTTTCCTTTCTATTGTAAAGACAAATTTTAAAAGGGGGAAGCCAAAAGGAAACAAGCTAAATCACCTATTGGGTTTCCATGGCTAAGAGTGGACTTGAACCTCCCCAATCCTCACCCAACACCTCAGCTACTGTTTTATATTGTGTGGGTGGCATGAAAGTTGATCAAAAGCTCCTACTCTTATCAGCTCTTTATTATTATGAACCCTAAAAAGTGTCCTGTGTATTGTATAAAAAATCTCACACTGCTAATCTAATTCTCAAATAATTATCACAAAAGCTTTTCAGTAAAGGAAAGAATGGCTATTAATTAAATTTGCATATTTCACTGAATACTGGCTTTTGTCAAGCATGAGAGAAATACTTGCCTAATCAATAACTCCAATCATATGCTAATTCAAAGATGTGTTTCCCAGCTATCTGATACCATCTTTTCATCACAGGAGTCAACCACTTTTGTTTTCTTCACATATTGACATCATCTTGACACTTCAGAGCAAGTAAACAGTTTGTTTACTTGAGCAAAAGCCAATCAGACAAAGCTGTTTGATTCCTATCAATGCATTTTTCAAAGATGAATGTGTAATTCTCCCCATTTACAGTATTCTACTTAAGCATTCCATACTTCTAACCAAGCACAGGCCATGTATGCATTAGACTTCCTCAAGTCTCCTCTTTCCATTCTCCTTCCAGAATGACACTCAAGAGATGACAAGCAATCAATTTCCTATTCTGTTTATTCAAAGTGCAATAAGACAGGGTTGCATCGTGGCTCCCCTGTTGTAAAATCTGTAGGTTCACTCTACTGTTGTCAAAATTAGTCATTCAGAAGACTGTCCCCCAAGATTAACCAGTAAGACATTGCTGTATGAACAAGATGTAATTCTCATATTGCAAATATCAACTCTAGAGTCCTTGGCACTTTCTGTGCTTGGTTGTTTGCAGATGTTGTTTGCATCACCTGCCTAGGTAACATCATTAGTGCCTGCTATTGGCATTGATGGTGTTAGCTGTCTGACACTGATGATGTTACCTAGTTGGGTAATGAAATGCCTGCAAACAAACAATCAAGTCAGATAGCACCAAGGATTCCGTTCAGTTCAGCCTTGAGCTACATATATTTCTTCTATTGGAATTACATATTAAATGCTTCAAAAATTATCCATAAATTTGCATGTAGGCAAACCACCAAGGAACAACTATTCTTTCTGCATGAATGCCTATGACAGTGTGCTCTGCCCACCAGTGTCACATACAAAACTACAATAAACTGCACAGCTGGATGTAAAATAACTCAACAAAGAAGTGAAAAATGATATGGCGAATGATCATGGATGCTCACTTCAGATTAAACAAATAGCAGCACACCATGGATATCCCCAAGGAGCAACTAGAACAAAATATAACCCCAAAACACACAAAAATACTGACAACTACCATCAGGACTACATCTCTAAGACAAGATGAAACATGGAAAGCAAAACTCCCTAACATGCAGCTCAAGCTAAAGAACAGAAGCAAAGAGGTATCTGAACCCAAATATGGGTAATCAACCTGTCCAGCTACTCACTGTCCATGGCAGAACATATCTCCCAGAAAGGCCTCAACTATAACATAGATAATGCTAATCATTTAGAATTCTTTACAGCCTTAGAAACAGCATTTAAAACCACAGTACTTGGCCCGAAACCAAAGAAAACATAAAGCAGATAATCATATCACAGACCAGAAGAGCACAGAATAAGAACCAAGTCACAGCAGAGGATAAAGCACCTCTCAAAGACTTAAAGAAGGACTTAACCATCACCATCCTTTTAGCAGACAAAGGCTGAACAAAAGGAACTGATGATGTTACCTAGTTAGGTGATGAAATGTCCGCAAGCAAACAATCAAGTCAGATAGCACCAAGGATTCCATTCAGTTCAACCCTGGCCTATATGTATTCTCTTCTATTGAAATATCAACTCTGTGTACCTCAGGCACTTACTGTTTTGAGAAAACACTTGAACTCAATTAAATCAACCCTAATTTTTGCAAAGGGATCTTGAATGTATGCTTAGCCGTTAAATGTACATGCAATAAAGCAAGTTAAAATCTTTAAATACTTAGGCGTAGTTTATCATGGCTCTACCAAACACAAGGTACATCAAAACGAGGTATGTTGAAATGCACAATTTCAGTGGCAGCAAGTACAATCTTTTCAGTTTGCCAGAGGGGCCCAGGATAATCCAGCAACATTAAAATCATATTGGCTAGGGCATGCATAGAATTTTTATTTGCAGCTGAGTTGGGACAATTGCTTCTTTGACCCTCTGAAAAGGGTTCAGTCTAAGCACTAAATTCCAAGCTGTTTCATGTCTATCTAATCTGGTACTAAGGTATGGCTTGGTTTGGTCTAATCTAAAGCAGACACAGGCATATGGATCTATATTAATAGTCCACTGGCTGTTACTGTTTTTTTAAAGATGTGTAAGCTCTTTAATTATGATTTTAATATATGACTCAATGTTAAAAAAAAACTTGCAAAAACTGAAAAACTGTGATTCTCCAAAGGGGTTATTTTGATGGTGAGCTATAATTGTGCAATTACAGAACTTAAGCAAAATGTTAGAAACTTGGAAAGTCATTTATATCAATTTGCCTACCAAGAAACAGCTTCTAAATAGTCAAGTT
>JANHFL010008237.1:166692-177139 GCA_032468155.1 Oxyrhabdium leporinum
TGACTGAGGCCTAGTGCAAATCTCCTCCCTCCCCCCCTCCCCGATTTTCATTGGCTAGCCCTGAAAAATTGCAGTGAGAAATTGCAGTGCTGGGGGTGAGATAAAAATTATAACACTAATTTTTTAATTTGCTCATTTAAGGCATTTTAACCCTATCTTTCAGGTACAAAACAGAGCAATTTACCTGTAGTACAGGAAGTTAACCCAAGTCTATCATTTAAAGACTTTATGAAAAAGGAACCAAAAACATCAAAGGAAAAAACAGGTTGGAATAATTTAAGTTTAGGAAAAAGAAAACCTGATAGTGATTTCTTTTTTCAGCAAAGGTGACTGAGTGGTCTATCTCTGGTTTTATTTGGACAAGAGTTTTCAAGGGCATTATTTGACATTGCTAAATAGCTTCATCTGCTTCTGGGAGAGCCCCTTTCTTGTGTCTATTTGTCCCTCATTTACATAATATATTTGAATAAACTAAGAAAACTTAACTATCCTTGTCAGGAAAGCAGAGCTAGATCTTCGCTGTTCTGCCTCTCTTGCTTGCATGGTATGAAGTTGCATGCATCTACAAAAGAGGCAGGGCTTGGCTTGAGATGGGGCAATGCTGCTGTCATCATTTTGATGAAGTACTCCAATGCTATGGATATCTCTGGCAGGGAGCTATTCAATGGCTTGTACACAGGCCATTGAATGTAACTACTGAGATGCACTGAAGAACAAACCCTGGAACTCTTACATCTTGTTACTAATCCTATACAATTTTCACATATGAGAACCCATCCATTAGGACTCATGCAGAACATGTTCTAGAGTTGCAAAAATCTAGGTGACCTGTAGATGGCAGGAAAAAAATAGACTCTCTGATTCTCTAGTGGTCATACAGATATGGTAGCCCTAAGAAAAATATTACATAGCTCCTGACCTCCCTGTGCCGATCAATTCTTCTATATGCAATGTAGCTGTTTTGTTCTGTTTGGGTATATGAACTGTGTATATATGCATAGGAAATTGTTTTCAACAATTTCAATTTTAACTGTATGAGTTTGCAATGCTTAAAAATAATTTACAAAACAGCTTTTACAGATAGCTATTCTATCCTCTTTCTAAAACACATACACACTACTGTACTTAATTAACATAAAAATGGAACATAGAAAATAATTATGCACTTTTATTTACAGAGAGGGTACATTTTATTTTAAGGGCTTTTACTTAATGTTTTGCAGGTGGAAAGTACAACAATACAAATTAATATTTAAGCTGTTCCTATCTTTAGACACTTTCCACAGCCATTCTTTTGTTTCACATTACTATCTAGAACAAACTCTCCCTGATGCATTTCACCTAATACTTAGGATGATTTTTCTTGCATTCATCTCCCTCTCATCTGTACTTTAAGCAGAGAGTGTAACACAATCCACTACAACTAAAGACTCAGCTGAGAGTCAGATTAAAATTATCCCCATCTGCCCTGACCTCTCTTCACTGCAGGTGAGAGTGCTCCCCTTCACAAGCTAAATGAAGCAGAAATGATGAAGTGTTTGTTTTCCCTGACTTTTCCTCAGCCTGTCAGTAAATTTACAGGCACGAATATGGAGTGTTAATTTAATGTTCCCACTGAGCATCTTATTGTCAACAAAGCTTCAAACTATAGCTGAGGAAAAGGTTAGCTCATGCAGAAAATGACCCTTATGGCTTGATTGCCTCATGGTCTGGACTAACAGCAAGCAAAAAACAAAGAGATTTGACTTTCAACAACATAGATTGGATGGTAATAAATGAAAGTTCAGTACCTTTGCTTAAAATAGGAAAGCACCTGTAATGCTCACTAATTTATTATCTTTTCAGGTAATCTACCAAAGAGAAAGAGAAAATGAACAGCGCTTTGGTCACTGATTGCTAATTTGTCTTAACCCCAAACTTAAGCCCTTCATTAGTCACACCTTAAATGAAAATATTTGATGCTTGAAACTTTTTTGGTTTTTTTGCTTTTGTTTAAATAAGAGACAAATGACACCCTAGGCCAGGAAATTGCTTTCTTCATTAGAGGTTTATTTCTTTGACAGCACTATTGCCAGATTGTGTAGAAAATCCCACACGAGTTTGAAACAGGTGCAGATAAACAGTTATTTGCTATTTTCATAGGAGAATTTAAACATTTGTATGTTACTTTTAAAAAATGAAATATAATACATTATGTCAGGTGACAATTTAAAGAAGTGAATAATTAAATATACTATTTAGTGTGGGATGATTTTTACATGCAAGTTCTGATATCAAAATCTAAATTTTAAATTTTGACAGAAGTGTCAAACCTGTCAGGAATAATGTTTTTAAAAACATTTGTTAGAGCAGCTTTAAGCATCAAAAAGTATAGTTAACATACATGGTTACATGTTACACTCATGAATTTAATTATATGTGTGCACACAACAGAAAACTGATTGATGAACATATAAGCCTGATTTTATATCATACTGTTAAATTCCAGGTTTTGTAAATTCCAAATGGTTGTCGATTCATAGGATGTGTAAGTTAAGATTCCAATTAAAGAATCAAATATGAGGGTGGACTAACATGTTTACTCATTAAGATAAATTTTAGCTTAGAGCAGTCACACACACACACACACACACACACACACACACAGTTTTAACGATAAGATCCATCACAAATGATGAAAAACCATAGAAAAGTTCTGAATGTTTTGGAGTATTTAGAATAAAGTAATGAAAAATAAGTTGCAGTGGTATTTTTAGATGCAGAGAAGGCCTCTGATAATTTGAACTGAATTCTGTTGTTTAGAGTTCTGAAACATGAATTTTGAAGATCATATTAAATGGGTATGATCAATTTATATTTCTCAGAAAGCACAAATAGTTCTTAATGGAGAACTATTTTTATTATTTATTAAATTTATACGGTACCCATCTCACTAATAAGGTGATTCTGGGTGGCCTTTTTTCTTGATTTTTTTTAAATCATCTAAAATGCTTCTATGGTAATAAATCAATTTTTGTCCTTAAAAATGCCTACTGACTTGCTTTTGATTTTTTGTGTGTGTATTGACCATTCTATCTGTTCTCTAAAAATATGAGCATGAGCTTGTTCTTTTTTTGGAGCTGAAAGATGAATGTATAACCACAGTTTTTGCTATATTGGGCATGGATTTGACACCAACAGTCTGAGACTACAGTTGAGTTGTTTGCTATAGCAGGTGACTCCAATGTATTCATAATTCATAGTAGACTAGAACTCTGAAGCCTTCCATATCAGTTGATTTGGATTTTCTTGGCTTTAAGAAATGACAATAACTTGCTTTATAAAAATGTGTTCCATAATTCAACTCTCTAGCCATATTGATAAAACCTTCCCTTCCTCTCATCTCCAAAATCCATCCCCTCCCCCCCTTTTTCCTGCTCATCTTTCTCCTTCCTTCTTTCTCTTCCAATATTCCTCTGAGAGTTTCCTTCCTTCCTTTGTAATTTTTGCCAACTTGTCCAATGCCATTCTATTATTACTGGTCAACTTTTCTTAACAAGGATAATCCCTCCAACTCAATAAAGATTTTACATGTGACCCCAATTGCTCCAGCACACCCCAAATATATTACAGCACCCGCTACCAAACAGGCTTTTCAGAATATGGTAAAACACAAATCACAACAATAAGCTGGTGCTCTGGCCACAAGATCTTTAAATTTTTAAAGTTAATGTGGTGAGGACATAGCCAAAAGGATTGCCAGAAATCCTGGGAATAAGAGCCTACAGTTCAGGTGCAAAGTCCAGGTGAATATGACTGTTGTATGTCTTAGTGATGAAGAGTAAATGATCTCTTGGAACAGGTAAGGAATTTGTAAATTAAACATTAAATAGCCCTTGTTAATTTTGGGGCCAACTTGGAAATTCTGAAAAAGCATAAATATATTTTTAAGCTGCCTCTGCTATATTCTCATAATATTTAATGCTTCTGGCAGAATGGATTGGATCCTGTATTTAGCTACTACCATATATAATTTTCTCATATTCATGAACTGTGGTCATTTGCTCTTCAAAATATAATGTACACGTTATCAAATGGATTGCAATTAGAAATCCATACTACAATTGGCAAATGTTAGATATAAAAACCATCCCATTTTTGCTAATCATTTGCCAGTTATGCTGTCAGTGAACAAGATTCATTTTGAAAGCAGCAGTTCATTCTCTACAATCCTTTCTTAACACAATTTTTAGCCTGCAATTTAGATGATAGGAAAATTATAACCTTCATAAACTATATCTTGCAATATAAATGTTACTCAATTAAGCCAGTAAGGGGAGACTCTGGAAAACACAATGCTTCCTCTTTATCATTGCCTTAAAATTCATTGTGCCATAATGTGAATGAAATGGGGTAAATAAGTGTATGCTAGCATAAATAACAAGAAATCCAAAAGTGACAGAAAAACATAAGAGGGAGCATACAGATTAGAGGATTTTAGAACAAGCTATCATGGCATGTGTGAATCAGGGCACAAACAACTGAATGATACAGTATAATCTGAAACATAAAATAGAAAGATTGCTGCCCTAAGAGGAAACCTCCACTGACTTAGTCTTTGTTGTCCCTTCCAGCTGAGTTTGTTTCATCTCTGCAAGTTGTCAGGACGGTATGCCTGGTTATATAGCTTCACATACCACAAGCACACACCTACGATGACTTGATCACACTATCTCCTGTTCTAATAAAACTGAGAAGTTGAGCCACCCAGTGTATAAAACCATTCAAGAATTCCAATACAATCAATGCTGACACTGGCTTAAGATGGCTTATACTGTGCTCAAATAAAAATGTTTCTTAAATTCCTAGGAATGATAAGTAAACGTTTTCTGAAGACGAAGATGGGTGGGTAATGAGAGTATGCCCATCCCAACTATCTTAAATCAATGATTCTGAAGTGACTGAGAAGCATTTCAGGGATACTGCCATGACCATCTCTATTTGCTGGACTAGGTTGGGCACGTAGGCATTGTCAGGTAAGAGGCTAGTAAGTAATGGTAAGTTTTATATAATGTTACCTTGAACTGTCTCTTGTTCTCTTCTAGAGTTGTCTTAATTGTACAGAAATATTTGAAAAAGCTTTGATGGGATTAATGAAACAGGGAAATCCTCTCTGATTTCTAAATCTTTCATAATTTCATAGTCTCCCGATCAGTTTTTATTATTTGCTGGACATGTGTGGAAAAATGCAGAAAGGTTGAATGATGATTGAATTGCAAAACAAATATATGAAGTAAGACTGAATGGATTGAGGGGAAGAGGGAAACCAAGGCAGTTGTGGTTGAATAGAACTCATGAGAAAAGGAGAGGGTATGCATGAATATGGTAGAAGCAAGATGGTCAGCAAGGCAAGACTACTCTTGTCCAGGAATAACCAGAACTGGGAAAAGGTATTCTCAGCTACAGGGTTACTTGAGTATCTCCTAAGAAGATGAAATGATAAGTGTGTCTATACTGTGTACCTGCTCCATATAAAGATGCAACCTTACTCAGGATTGTCAAAATCACAAATTCCAAGGCAATCCACAGTACCTCCATATTATCGGGATTCAGCCTCAATTTATTTGTCATCCATTACTGAGATAATAATACTGTTCAGTAAAATTATTTTGCCTGAATTTCTAGTTACTTTTGCTTATTTGTCCTTTTTCCTTTTTTGTTTTTATCCCATCTTTTTACATCGCATGAAACTCAAGGCAACAAACATAACTAATACTTCTTCCTTCTCCTATTTTCCTCACAATACCAATCCTGTGAGGTGGGTTGGGCTGAGAGAGAATGACTGAACCAAAGTCACCCAGCTAGTTTTCATGCCTAATGTAGACCTAGAACTCACCAGCACCTTAATTCTACACTAAACTGGCTCTTTATTCCTCTTAGTAAATTATCTTTATATGCTAAACCCGAATAATCTCAAAGGTGCTTTTCCAAAAGGCAACTAGACTTCCTTGTTTTTTTTCTTGAAAACTTTTTGCTTTTCATCCCGAAAGCTTCTTCAGTTAAAGAAATTATCTTTCAAGGCAGTCTTTATCAGCACCATTAGGTAGACCAGGCCAAAAAATCAACTCCACAGGAAGACTAGAATTATACCTTACTATATTGAGACAGACTATAATAACACAATCTTGCAAATCTGATTGTACTTTACTTCCCTTCCTTCTTATACCCCAGTGAATCAGAGAAGTGTTTGTCTGCACTTCCAAATATAACCTTGAATCTGAGGATTTAAAGTTTTATCTTTCTTTGTCTAGGTAACATACTTTGTTTAGTTGTTGCACACTTCTGCCAAGGTCATCTCCCTTACTTTTTACTGTCTTGCAGAAGAGTATTTTAGACTTTTCTCTCATTGTTACAATTTCACATAACCATCTTGGCATAACTGTTCCTCCCACCTGAAAGCATGCCACTACAAATAGACACTTCGGGAAGTGAATTCACCAGCTCTATCCAAGCCTGTTTTACAAGAAGCTCTTCCTACATACCGTATCTTCAATTCTGCATTTGAACCAGTTTGCACTGACTCCAATCACACTTATTTATTTTTCTATTTTTGCAATTTGTTATATACAGTAATTGACTAATGAATACATTCTGTTGACACAAAACAAGATCAACTTTTTTCCAAGTAACAAATCCTTCAGGTATTTGAAAAGTTCTGTGGCATCCCTCCTCCTCTAGTTGGCCCTGATAATTGATTGGCTAAGAAGTTGCATTAATAAAATAAAACTCTCAATTTAAGATAGAACTGTTCTATTGACAATGAAACCTGAGTTACTTAAAACAATATGCACTGTAATTAATTAAGAAAATTGAAAATAATATATTTCAAATGCTGTGAATATTCAGAGGTAAAATGTAAAGATGCCTGTCAAGCAAAGTCAACTGGTAGTGATTGCAGCCATATAATTTTGTTTGGCAGCATTGTATCCATTGTATGACACTGTCTCTTTGTACAATATTTTTTCAACTTCCTAGCTTAGTGAACAGCCCTGATATTCCCAGATACTTCCCATCATATATAAATGCTATTATTATTATTGGTATTATAAATTAAATCACAGATACCAGACCTATGGAGATTGCTTATACCAACAAGAGCAATGCGTTCTTACTTAAATATAAAATCATAACATTAGCAGAGGTGACGTCTTTCAGAAAAGAATATGCTCTTAAGTATATTTATCTTCAAAGGCTTAATGTGTTTCTTGATAAGGCTGAAGTAATTCCCCAGTGCAACAGATTCCATGATATTGAGTTAATTGACTCCCGGCATGCAACCCCATGCAAACAAAGTATGTTTATCAACCTTTCATACACATTTCACATTTATATATGCATATAACTTTTGCACATGCGTGTATGATCCTCCACAAAGATCCTTCATTTTGTCCCTTCTTGTCCTCAATGCATACTGAAGTAAATATACATTCAGACATGGTCAGATATAATCATTAATTCAATGATCTTGCCTGTTCTTGTCTTCCTAAGTATGATAATGAGACGAGAACCTGACAATGACCTCCCATTTTCCCTCTTCAGCATAGTCTTAATCAGATCAAACTCTCCTACATCTAAAGCAGAAACTAAGGCTTTCTGATGCAGCTTCCAAAATCCATTAAAAGATATTGCAGATTGATTAATAGATCAAAAAATGAATAATTATTCCTATGTATTAAATTAAACTAAGCACTCTTTCATTAAAGAAAATAAGCATATGAATTACTGTATATTTAATTTTAAGTAAAAGCAAATTAATTCAAACCAAATTCAGTTTTGTCCTGGCTCCCAACCAGCTACCCCACTTTTTGGGAAAAGTACCCTCTGGTATGTCACTCAGAAGCCAAGGGCCCTTGCAATCCAAAAGAACATTACTAAAAACAAACCCTAGTAATTGCACAGTTGCATTTCAGAGTACAAATGTTTAGGACTGTTAAGGCACTATAAATTATAATTTGAAAAACCCATTTTTAAAAGTATCTCTGAAGTAATTATTTCTGCTAATAGCTGCCTTTCCAATTGTTGCTCTGTTTCATCTGTTCATTGTGCCAATCTAGCAACTGATAATGTTTTGTTTAAAATGAAAAGGGCACTTTTGTCTTTGGCATCCTTTACATTATATAATGCAGATCAGGCCTGTTTGAGCACCGCACTGCTTTTATCTTGGATGTCTTGATCTTCCTATAGATCAGGTCACCATAGCAATTTACAAGTAGCAGTTCATGTAAGTTATACAGAGCAGTTGCTACAGCTGTGTTTACACACCTGCTCTCACAATGTCAGTACATCGAAGAAAAATCTTGGTTGCTATCCTTGATGTCACCGCATGAGATAGAATCTTTTATAAAAATGTCCCAAAGCAGCAGGGCAGCAAAGGAGGTAGCATGGCAGGCAATTCCTGCTATTCAGAGCTGGAGGGGGAGAAATGGACAAAAGGGCAAATGCTCCTAAGGAGGACCAACATAAGATGGACACAAACAATCTGAAGCCCACCATTCACCATGAGCTTGGAAAAATAAATTCTATCAAGCAGCCACCACTTCATTCACTATGAACTCTAGGGATATAAAACCATGTGGTTGTGATGAACCACTTAGAGGGGTGGCCTAGCAAAAGCTAAGCAGCAGACACAATAAGAATTTTACTCACAAGCCAGCCAAGGCTTCCAAGCCTCTCCATTTCACCAAAGTTTTTCCATTTTTTAAAAAGTCTATATTCCAGCTCAATAAAAATAAAAACCAATGCAATTAATTGAAATACCTATTTACACACACACACACACACACACACACACACACACACACACACACACACACACATCAAACATACATTACTGCTGCAACTGTTATCACTGTGAGCACCCAGGCTGTGTGTTTACTATAAGCATTTGGATTCTGAACAGAGCACAAAGCAGACACAACATAGGTCATCAACCCTGTTAGGCTGCTTTGATTTAAGATCCACAGGTGCAGAAAAACCAGCTTCACACAGAGAAGTGGATGAAAAAAAGAGCTAGTTTAGTCTAGCGGTTAAGGCACCAGGCTAGAAACTGGGAGCCTGTGAGTTCTAGTCCCATCTTAGGCATTAAAGCCACGTAGATGACCTTAGGCCGGTCACTCTTAACCCAACTCATCTCACCTTTGCTATTGTGGGGAAAATAGGAAGAGTAAATTATTTTGGCTATGTTTGCCACCTTGAATTATTTGTAAAAATAACAAAGGCAGGATATAAACAAACAAATAAAAATAGATGAGAGACGTTCACCTCTTTCTTCTCTGTTGCCTACCACCTCTAATGAAACAAGCAAAGAAACTCAGAGCCAGGCCAACAGTTGGATCCTGATGGTTTGAGCCAGGCTGTGGGTTGGAGTCCTCCTTGCTTTTGATGACCACTCAGAACTGGCCAGTGTTGTATTTGATTAGAAGAAGAAGCTGCTCTTCAAAAGTATTTCTGGAGGCAAGCAATCTGTGACCATGTTTTCAGCCCTGGCTAAAGGCTTTAGCTTTTTCCATTTTTACTCCCTCCTGTTTCATTTTCCCCCCAATCCCCAGACATGCTTTGACTGGTTGGGGGGAAATGTTTATATGCCCCCTCCCAGCAGGGCATATCATTCTGGCTGAGTAACACTAATTTATAAGATTGGAATACTTTGATCTTTTAATACAAAGAACTGTTTGTATTATTGTTTATTGATCTTTAAAGATTTTTCAAGGAAAGGGCTCATTATAACTACAATATTTCCATCCTCTCAAAGCATGTACATGTTAGATGCCAGAATGATAAAGTCACAGCAATTACATGATTAATTTTCAGTAACTGGTCTTCTAAATTCTCTTGCATTCATTCCAATAAATTAGAATTAATGGCCTTCCCCACTTGCATCTAATTATGACTTAAGCCTGCTTTAGCAATATCTTTATTTCTGGTAGATCCCCATCCCCATCCTTTTGTCTCATCTCCAGACAGGCTAAAACTATCCTTAAGTGAGTCCCAAGATGTATACAGGCTCAATCACCCATTACCCTTGACTAGAATGTCTTGGTGCCTTGACCACTGTGCAAATTATTTTAATATACCGTATGTGGGCTGCCTTTGGAGACAGCTTCAAAGCTGCAGCTGCTTTAAAAGGATTTTGATGGGACACCCCATTAGTGTAGAATTACTCCTATCCTGAAGTCCCTGCACTGGCTGCTGGCTGCCTTCAGAACTCAATTCAAAATACTGGACAGCACTTAAAGCTCTTAATGAAACTGTCCCAGGATACAAGAGGTATAATAGACTCTGCCCAGCAGACAGGACTATAAAAGGAGGACCTATTCAGGGTCTGCCCATTTCATGAGGCCTATGGGACATTTACAGTATGTATGGATGACAGACCTTCTCGGTCATGATCCTTACTTCTTAGAATACA
>JANHFL010008237.1:183512-196861 GCA_032468155.1 Oxyrhabdium leporinum
GAAGATCCCGTAACCGCCCGCGCGGCCGCATTCTGCACCAGTTGAAGTTTCCGGATGCTCCTGTTAGGGAGCCCCATATATTGTTATAGTTGGATTCTATCAAGTCCTGATTAACAAATTTCCCAATTTTATGGGTGCATCTGTATATGCTCATGCATAAACACTGATGACTTCAGTAATTTAAGAAGCCCAATCACTATTTTTACAAATTTCAAATCTGTCCTAAGAACACAAACTACTATTTAGCTATTCATCAACCAGAGGTGAAGCACTGAAAAGAGATGGAGGAAACACCAAAACAAAACGCTAAAAATCAGTCCCAGCAGAGATCAAGTTGAGCTTGCCCTGGGGGGAATTTTTCCCTCTGTGTGAATACTGTAATGCCAGAGGGAAACAACAACAAAAAATCAAAACCACTCCTTTAACAACTACGTAGCAAACATCTTAAGCCTAATGGTGTAGCACTTTCTCCCCCTGCTGGATAGAACACACAAAATGCCATGTTTTCTCCATAATTTGTAGATCTAAGTCTATAAACTTGCTGAGCTTTTTGATACATTCTGCAGTCACCTGCCATGCATTAATTGCTTTGTAAACATATTTTAAATCAAGGGAAGGCAACAGTGCCTTCAAGGTATTCCAGAGGTTAACAACTATCTTACTGCTGGGGTGAGGCCTGAGCTTAAGGGAAACGCATAAAGTAGAGTGAGGGCTTGGGTATTTTCTCTAAAATGCATGTCATAGGTCTTGTTGATGGGTCTAAGCAAGTATATGAGAAGTCTATAGGTTGGAATAAAGATAAAACAGAGTGGAAAATAAATGCAACTCTGCAACAGTAATCTAACATAATAAATGTTATGAGGTAGTGAGTAAAAGGTACTGACTTACAAATATAACTTCCTCCCTTCCACTTTTCCATTGGTGGTATTACTGTTATATGCTGGATTTAGGAACAAGAGCCCTGGTGGTGCAATGGTTAGAATAAAATATTGCAGGCTGACCCTGCATTCCACTGCCAGGAGTTCGATCCTGACTGGCTCAAGGTTGACTAAGCCTTCCAATCTTCCTAGATCAGTAAAATGAGGACCCAGATTGTTGGGTGTAATATGCTGACTCTGTAAACTGTTTAGAGAGGGCTGTAAAGAACTGTGGAGCTGTATATAATAGTAAGTGCTATTGCTATTTAATTCATCACTTCACTCATCCGTTAGTTGATTCTGAATAAGAGATTCTTATAAGAATAATCCTCTCCTTTGATATATGCTTGTTTTCACCACAGATAATCAGAGGAGGCCTTCCTCCTTACTTGGAAGCATGTCTTCTTTGTGGCAGTTTGCAATCATTGCTGTGCCTCCCATTGTTGAGCAATTTTAAGTATTTTTGGGAGAGTCATTTCTCCATGTCTTCCTAGTGTCAAAGTTGCACATGTTATTAAATATGTATATATCCACCAATACTTATTGTCTTTTAATGTTTTTACATATCTAATGTTTTAAATGTTGATATTGTAATGGTTTATATTTGATATCTTAAGAGTCTTTTTGTTATGAGTCTAAACTTAAATTGCCCTCAGCATGAGAGTCAGGTTTGTTAAATAAATATGACCTGACCACCTCTGGCAAATGATATAAAAAGTTATATACTACATCTTGCTTGAGTGTTCATATGTGCATTTCAGTGCAAGTGTACAACACAGAAGATACATTTATTCCCTTTCAGACATTTAAATAAAATAAATGGATACTAGAAACACACTAATTTTTAAAATTCATTGCTAAAATCTTCAAGCTGCATCAAGCTATGTTATTCACATCTTCCATTCATTAATTTATTAATTAATTTATTTTTTACTTATTTATCTTTCTTTCTTTCTTTCTAATGGTTATTCACTTAACCATTTTACTAATTTAACAACTGCAGTGACTCACTTAACAAATGTGGCAAGAAAAGT
The DNA here is from genome assembly GCA_032468155.1 of Oxyrhabdium leporinum. Classification (NCBI taxonomy): domain Eukaryota; kingdom Metazoa; phylum Chordata; class Lepidosauria; order Squamata; family Cyclocoridae; genus Oxyrhabdium; species Oxyrhabdium leporinum. The sequence goes on from JANHFL010008237.1 coordinate 185,464, forward strand.
TGTAAAAGGGGGGGAAACTCACTTAACAAATTCATCCCCAATCTTTGAATTTATATTTTATGAAAACCTGGAAAACCATCCAATGGTGATACAAAAAAAGATGCCGAGACTCTAGAAAGTGTGCAAAGAAGAACAGCAAAGATGTTAAGGGGTCTGGAGGTAAAGCGTATGATGAATAGTTACAGGAACTAAGTATGTCTATGCCTATCAAAGAGAAGGATTAGGGGTGATATATTAGTTCCAGTACTTGAAGGGCTGTCACACAAGGGAAGGGGTCACCCTATTCTCTAAGGCACCTGAGGGTAGGACAGTAAGTAACAGATGGAAGTTTAACAAAGAGATCCAGCCTAGAATTAAGGAGAAAATTTTGGTCAGTGATAATAATTACTGGGGAACAACTTGCCTCCAGAAGTTGTGGATGGTCCACCACTGGGGTTTTTAAAGAAGAGATTGGACAGCCATTTGTCTGAAATGGTATAGGGACATCTGCTTGAGCAGAGTAGGTTGGACTAGAAGACTTCCAAGGTCCCTTCTAGCCCTATGATTCTACCCTGATTTATTTAACCCTGACCAACTGTCTAGAGATCTAAATTAAGTTTCACTGTATTCCCTTGCAGCACCAGCAGGCCAATACTGACACCTGGTGGCTAAAGTATGTAATATGGATGCCATAAAATATATAGTGGAAGGAAAGCTGATAAAAAGTAAAAACTTTCTCTGGAAAAGGTGGTATCACTGGGAAAGGTGGAAGGAAAGAGAAAAATAGAACAACCAGGAACAAGGTGGATGGACTCACAATCACAATGAATGCACCATTGGGAGACCTGAAATCAGGTTAGAGTAGGAAGACAGGTTATTGTAGAGAAATCTATACCAGTTGCCAAGAGTTGTCAAAAACTTGGTGTATAATCACTCCATCATGGATTTTGATAATACAACTATTCCTTTCCAATATTTCTCCTTTCAAAATAACATTTTCAAACATTTTTTAGATATTGCTTGCACAGAGACTTATTCATATATTGCATTTTTTTTAAAAACTGCCTTTCAACAGGAATTCTCAGGGCAGATTACAAAATAATTAAAAATGCAAAACAGTAAAAGTATAAAAGCAATAAATCAGTAAAAAGAGTAAATGATCTAAATACTACAGGGAAAATGGATAATTAGCTAGCTAGCTAGCTAGACAGGCAGGCAGGCAGGCAGGCAGGTAGGCAGGCAAGCAGACAATTATATATATAGAGAGAGTGAGACTGATCCTTAAGGACAAAACAATAAAAATGAGTAAAGACAGTAAAATTATTTAAAAGAAGAAGAATTTCTCATTTAGGAAGTATTCTGTAAATACCCTTTGGAATCATCTGGCTATTTCATGTAGTAGAAGTGTTTCAAGATGAGCAAGATGCTTGGACAGGAACATACAGTTTTGGAGAGCCCATCTTTAAGTTTCTCTGATTTTAAATAGTTCAAGACTTCAGAGGTCAATCCCCACTCTCTGAATTAGGTTCCAAAATAGACCAGTGGTCAGTCCAGCTAATATTATATTATGTCAGACTTTCGAGGTAGACCAGATGGAAAACATAACCAGCTAAACAAATTCTACCTTATTGTAAAACTACATTAACACAATCTTGCAAGTCAGAAAATAAAATTCTCCCCCATCACTTTTACAGCTCAAGAACTTAGGGAGGGTACCTCCTGAGCTTCTTTCTCCACCCATCAGGCCACTGCTGTCTCTCATCTGACGATGTCCCAGGCAACAACTCTCCGCCCTGTATCTCAAGGCCTTTACACATTATCCCTTCATCCAGCGCCAGCTGGAAATGCAGCAGATTTAATGTAGGCTAGCTGAAGTTTCGAACCATCTACAAAGATAACATACAATTGTACTACTCCAATGGAGAGTTCATAAGAGTTTATAAGACTCTTGTAAAATTAAGGATTCGGAAATATCCTAATTGTGCACCTAAGCCTTCAAAGAGATGCAGCTCCTTCTAGAACAAATGAACACCTCTCACCAGGTAAATAATCCACTCACAAATGAAAACTCTGCCTTGCCGGATCTGAGCTGCAGCTTATTGGTCCTCACCGAGTCTATTACACTGTTCAGGCAGGTATTATAGGTACCATTAATGCTACAAGATCCCAACACAATTCTCTGAGTGATATCATCATCATCATCACAATGATCATCATTATACTCACTGTTGGACAACTTCCCACAGCAGTTTCATGTAGAAATTAAGCACTATGGAAGATAAAACTGAATTCTGAAAGATCCTAATCTGTAATATAACGTCCATGGAAAAGAATAATAATAATCCAGGAACGTTTATTTATTTGGCCAGCTGACTCCTAAACAATTCTGGGCAGCTTAGAATTGAAAACCAATCTCTGTCTCTCTCTCTCTCTCCCTCCCTCTCTTCCCTCCCTCCCTCTCTTTCATTGGAAAAACAAAACGCCAAAACAAAACCAAAGTAAATAATATTTTCCAGACGGCTTGTGTGAAATTGTCACATTTATGAAAAATAATCTTGCATTTTCTTAGGTTATGCTAGTGTGTCTTGTGGAATACGTCATTAAGTAAGACACCAAAGAAAAATAGATAGTGCAGATCTTTGGGGCAGCAGATACTTCCTATGAAATTTGTATGGCCTATTACACTGTAGACTTTCCCCTCCTGTGGTAGATGCCCAGAAAAAGTAGTTATTGCCATTCATCTTTCAAGAAACTTTCTTGGTTCTTCTTCAGCTATGTGCAATCCCATGTAGGGTTGACTGACTGCATAAGAGCTATGGCTTTAAAACAACAACAAGATCAAAATAAAACACTGGACTTTGTCCAGTTAAAAAGAGGCTGCTCAGCATCAAGAACATCTACTGCTGTGCTAAGGCACTATTTTGAAAGGCTATTCTTGAGAAATGAGAAAACAGGCTTGGAATCAAAAGAGTAATGGAAATAGGGAAGAAGTCCACAGAAAATAAGGTGAGGAAGAAAAAAATAGCAACCCTGGAATCAATAGATATCAACAGCTTTGTTCTAAAGGATGTCTGAACATAGCTGCAATTAACAACATGCAGGACCAAACACACGTGGAGACCTAATTAATGTGGTCAACTTTATTAGCATGAGAAGTTCTGTATGAAGAAAGGGACTCATTTAAAGCTTACTTGGGGGTGAGGAATGGGGTGGGAACAGTATAAATAAAAATTTCACCTCTCTCTCTCTGCAGAGTGGACTGGGGCGAAACAACTGCTTTTATCTATGGAAAGATATTAGATGTTCCTGGCTACATCCAGACCTCTGCATTCACTCACTTGAGATGATAAAAAGGAACATGAGTTGGAAGGCAGCATGCTACAGGGATTGAAAGTCTTGTGAACCTTCTAAGGCCTCCTACATACCCCAAACTTGTATCCTCTATTTCTATTGTTTATTTGCATTTATTAGCCATTCAACTCTTAGTTTATCTTGGCTTGTCCATTGTTTTTAATTCCTATGTAGCAATTAAGCAGCAGTTGGCATTAATACTATCAAGTAGTTTCTCCGAGCCAAAATAGTTTGTCTATCTGAATATCTGTCTCAATAAAAACAAAACAGGTATACTCAGCATGTCAATTTATAAAGTACACTGTGAAATATTATTAGTTACCCATGTTTCTCTCATTCACATCCATAGAATATTCATCTCTCCAATAATAGCATCTCTTTCTTCATATTGTCTCTTAAGCGTTTTATATCTGGGCTTCAAAAATCAGGCAATAATTAAATAGCAATAAACTCTCTGAGCCTCTTCGTCTAAGGCACTTCAGTTCTTAGAGCTCCAGGGTGGATATGTGGGTACTGAGATTCTTATTCTTTGCCTTCGTCTTTTCTGATTTGGTTTAATAGATTGGGTAGGCAGCCATATAAATGTGATAAATGAATAAGAAAAATAAAGAAAAGCATGTAGCTGTATTCCAGATTGTTGGAGGCCACATATGATAGCCCTGGTTCCTGTAATCCCAATAGCATATTGTTTATTTAGGAAGAATCTTAAAAGACTTTGAAGTTTATTTAGAAACAGATTAGTTTTTAACTGAGCGCACAATACCTTTCCCCAATGCTATAGGAAAATAAATAATGGAATCAGGAAGAGTGGTTTAGATCTACAAAATAGTATAGGGAAAAGAAATAAAATACTAATCAGAGCATCACTATTCTGATCAATAGTGGAGTTCCTTGCAACACTTTGTAAATAAAGTTAAAAGCATTTAGATTTTATCTCAAACTTCCTTTATAGTTTGGAGCTGTCTTTGATTATTGGACAGAAGTAATAAACCATTTATGAAGTAATAGCTCCCTCTCCTGGTAACTCAGAGTAATTTATTATCTCCATTTAGTGAAGAATTATCCAGCAACTATAATTAAGAAGATAGATTTAGTTTGTCATCACAAATTCACTTTGCTGGTGTTCAAAAATATCTTTTTTTTTCTTTCAGCAAGTTTTTAAGACTGTAATATTCTGAAGACAGAAAGATAGGCATTTTATTTGCTTTGTCTTTAAGATGCTGTAGCATATTAAAGGATGTTGTCTTTGCTTTATTGGTTTAAAAACGATTTGTATTTACATTGATCAATATTTTGCTCTTCCTTTACATAGTGTAACAACTATAAGAGTCCAGGATATTAACAGATAGCACATCTTCTAGAATTCCAGATTTGTAAGACAGTTTTCAACACCACAAAGCCTGCTCATGAAATGAGACTTTTTCTTGGTCCCGCCCCTTTCAGTTCTCTATATCCCCAATCTGAAATGAATAGGCACCTTTATTTTTCCCGCTTCTCCAAGAAATGAATTGAATCATCTAATTCAATTTTTTATTAAGTATGACAGCTGCAGATAGAACTCCTAGAGAATTCTTGCAGTATAGCTGATTATGCAAACAAGAGCAACTCATGGAGCATTGAAGTACTTTCTTCCCTACAAAGTAGGGATAAATATTTGCAGCAACCAACACAGAATAAGGAATGTTCAAAGTTAGAAGCAGAGTAAGCCTGATCTCAGGTTCTTGCAGATTTCAATCCAATCTACTTTGACTGATTGTTGTGAGTCCTTGCCAGTGCAAACACAATGGCCACATCCCGGAGATTGTTCATTGCAGTGGTTGCTAGCATACTAGGCCACTTCATTGACATAATAGGATCAAGAATGCAGATATTCACCTACAGTTTAGGGAGTTGGCAAGATAGAAAGTTATGTAATGAATATAAATAAATAAAGTACATAAAATATTTCCAGAGACATAAGGTTATCTACCATATAGGAAACAGAAGGATGAGAGATGAATGCTTGTGATGACCGGAAGTGTCTGGCATGTTAATTCATTTCCAGATTGTCCATTGCTTCAGGAAATCCTAATAAATAAAAATAAATTCTCAGGATCTCTGGGTTTGAGTGCATCTGGAGGCAAAGCAATCTTGGAATCACCAAAGGGAGGGAAGGGGAGGGAAACAAGTAGAGGAAAACAACAAGATAAGACAAAATGCTTTCTTTTAAAAAAAAAATGATCAGAAACTATGTAGCAGTCTGTTCCATAATTTTACCTACAATTGGCATCAAACTAACTGTTATTGAGTTGCTTGGGCCTTCCTCCTATTCCACACGAAAGATAGGTATCACATTTACCATTCTGAGATGACATCTGCCAATTCCTTCAAGTCTCTTGGCTTTGCTTAGGCCATGAATGAATTTTGGGTGGTTTGTAGCTGCAGTGATGCTGAAGTGGCTCTCACTGATTTTAACAGTTAGAGATGTTATCACAGAATGGGTTTTTGTTTCTTACTTATATTTTTATTACTTCTATAGATGAGGCATACTTTGGCTGCAATATCTGAAGGCAATGGATTTGCTTCCCATGATAGTAGAATACATTAATATATTTATAATACCTGTATGGTTGTGTACAGTTTGGTATGAAGCTCAAATCCAGAATAGACTATGTTATTTGGGACAAATTCTTGCTTACAGGAGTTGCTCTAGATGGTTCCATCTTGCACTGCTGCAGTTCAAAATCTCCAATCTGCAATCTATTTTTTGCTACAATAGACAACAACACAGCAGCTATTCAAAAAGTGAGCTTAAGAGAAGTTTATGCAACTGCTCCTATTACTTTGCCCTTTGCCCTTTACTTTACAGCTAAAATCCAAAGCCCAAATAAATGTACAATAAATTAAAAGCAGAGAATTAAATATACAGGTAGATCTTGACATGATCACAATTTAGCCCAAAATTTCTGTTGCTAAGCAGAAACAGTTATTAAGTGAGTTTTGCCCATTTTACGACCTTTCTTGCCACAGTTGATAAAGAATCACCACAGTTATTAAGTTAGTAACGTGGTTGTTAAGTGAATCTGGCTTCACCATTGACTTTGCTTGTCAGAAGGTCGCAAAAGGTGATCACATGATCCTGGGACACTGCAATGGTCGTAAATATGACTCAGTTGCCAAGCATCTGAATTTTGATCATGACTACCTGTATTATACATCACTTAGCACAGGAAAGATGTAATTCCTAAGAAGGGACAAATTGCAAAGATACTTTGTAAAATCCTGTTGCCCTGTTATAAGCAATTTGTATCCATCTGAGAACAAACAACCTGAACCTCAATCCCCAAGCCCACTTTCCTGTTTCCTTTCACACTTCCATCATGCTTGGATTTCTTAGTTTGTCCTCTTTTATCCAGCCTATTAGGTAATATTTAAAAGTGCCACCTGGAATCAGATGGCAAGGAGCAATAGAGCTATGAATCATCGACATACTGATGCCGCTTTCTTCTTTTGCATTATGCTGGCTGCCTTCTAATTCTTGGGAGAGTTTCTTGTCTCCTTGTCAATAAGAAGTGAAGTGACATCTGCAGGCTCTTTGCGTAGGTTTTGTGGAACAGAATATTCTACTCTGCCAAACTGAGCCATCTTTCTGGTTGCTCCTATCAATGCACAGGTTTATAATTTTGTTTTAAAATGTAGTATACCTCATATCTCCTATGGTTATGGATTATATGTAATACATGCACAAATAATGACATATTTTCAGTGTCATTGGGTTATACACAATATAATGCTTCTGTGCCATGGTTCCCACAGATATTCAATAACCTCCGTATTGCAGACTCACAGGTAAAAAATAACTTATGGGAGGATATTCATTTCAATTATTGATCTATATCACACTCATATCAAATTCCTTTTGAGCCACTCATTAAGATTTTCCATCTTTTTACCTTTCATTTCTCCTTTTATTAACTCTTCTGGTTAGGATGTATGGCAACTGACAAAATAAACATATTGCCTAACATAGTACCTAAAATAAACTTTTTATTTAAATAGCATCCATTTCAGTCCCAGATAGGATTGGCAAAGAACAGACAATAAATTTACACAGTGAGAAAACATCCAGAAAAAAAAAAATTTTTTTACAAGATTCAAAAGAAAGAAATGAACTGCCGTTTCCAAATTTTATACTATATTGCCATGCAAATTGCTTGCCATGGATAATAGAATGGATAAAACCCCCAATTAGCAGAATGTTAATTGTAGAAGGAGCTGGCCTAGCCAATGGACTTCATGGGTGTTTATGGCATTATCAAACAAAAGAAAACAAAAATTTTAAAGGACAGATCATAACACAAAGTTTGATAAAAACACGGAACTCTTTAAAAATAATAATAAATTCAGCAACTTCATCCCTCATCTCACCTTCAAGTGCTTTCTGTTTTAGGGATAATTAGGGAAACATGTAACTACATATGCAAATAGTGTGCATTAAGATCCTAGAAATAGGCACAGAAAGAATTATTCAATGAGGGCAAGAATTTACCATGCTTGATGTGCTTACATATTGCTAGAAAAATAAAAAGTTACAATGGGAAAAAAGGAGAGATTTTAAGAAAGATGACAGTATTTAAACCACCTACATACAATCAAGACCGTCTACATAAATGTATATATAAACTTATAAATGGGAAGTACTATGGAAAAAATTAGTTCAATTCATCCCAAGCAATAATCTAAGGGAAAATTAGTATAAAATATTTTACAGAAGGCACATATCTCCATCAATCATTACAAAGGTAGGTAAATCATGAAATACAAATGTCACAATAAACAAAGAACATTTTATCATAAATGGTGGTTATTTAAAAAAAAAACCAACTCAAAAATACTGAGGTTACTGCCGAATCTGGAACATTTGGAGATTAGAAGGATGGCTGTTAAACCTTAAATTGCCCTTGGTACCCAAGCTTAGTCACACTTCAACCTGTGTGTTGCCTTGATCTGGAAAAGAGAGTTAACTTTACAAGCTATTTCACTTTTCTGGTCTCTGTCTCAAAGGCGAAAAAACTGAGTAACTTGTAGAAATCTACGTCCGTCTTTTCCATTCCCAGCAAGGACAAGAGAATAATTTCAGATAGGATAAAAATGAAAACTATCTGCCCCAAAAGTAAGATATCAGCAAAATTCCTAGTTAAATATCACAGCTATTGCTTGCTTAGCATCTTATACCTGATAAATCAGTTAGTTTGTTATTTAGGGATTGCACTAAACAAAAAAACCCTAACCTATGATCATATCCTTCATAGCATGATGAATAATTCAACTGCACATTTAATCCAAACAGATCAAATGTTCCAAACAGTTCAAAAGTTCCATACAGATTAAAACATTGGGACAACAAAGGACAGCCTTCTCTTGTTCTCTTTAAAACTTACAGCCATATAACAGACATTCTTCTATCTCAGCCACCCTAGACCACTACAGATGGTCTGCCTTAATAGCAGACACATCAGGAAGCAGTCACACTGGAGCAAGGAGCGTAGGTGGATAAGTTCTAAGAAACCCCAACACAATACAATCAGCTTACCTAGTTGACTTCCTGATTAGATAAGCAAATAGACAGCAGTATCTGCCAGCAGACAATCACAGAATCAGTAGACTCTGACTGATCATTCAAATTTGATCAGTAAATGAGAACTACAATATATAACCATCAATAATAGGTAATTTGCTATTTTTATTTTGTACATTTTGTCATTATAAAATTACATAATTGCCAACCCCTGCTCCTTTTTGCTACAATTCCCTACTGATTGTTGCTGTCCAGGTACTACATGCAAGGTGATAGACTACCACCTCTGTTTTTAATTCATTCTCTCTCTCTCTCTCTCTCTCTCTCTCTCTCTCTCTCTCTCTCTCTCTCTCTCCTCTCTCTCTCTCTCTCCCTCTCCCCTGCCCTCCCCCCCCCTCGCCTGAATGAATCTAGTGCTCTTCACTTAATATTTCTCTTAGCCATCCCTTTATGAGTGGGTGCAAGCTTCTCCCTTTATTTCATATTAGGAAGTGCCTCAACAGGGTAAAGGAAGCACTGAAGCAGGGAAGACAAATCAGCAGACAAATATAACTCAACAGCAGCAGACCCTTCTCAGTCATCTCACAGTGCCCCACTTGGTGGAATATCTTCCCATTGGCTGATTACATGTTGAAAATGGACACTAATTGGAGAATAGTATGACTGAATCTGACTGTGCTTTAGGCAACCACCTTTGTTACCTCACCACAGAAAGTGCTTTATACTGGGAAACTGGCAAAGGGTCAGCAGAAGCTAAGCTCAACATCCACCCTTCATTATTTTCTGCATGCTGCAATAACAAAAGCTCTGGTGCTGCAGCAAAGGTTGGCCAGTGCTCAGCAGGAAGGAAGAATGCCTCTACCTTCAAACATACTTGAAATATAATTGGTCACACCCACAACAGGTCATTTGTGGGTGTGACCGAGACAATGAATGGGAAAACATTATATATGTTATACACATGGCAGGTTTGATTAGACAGTGTTGGATTAAAAATAAAAATAATTCATTATTTTATTCTGATATATAATGTATGTGACTGTTTAACTCATGGGCTGAGAATAAGGCAAGACTAACCGCATGTGATCAAGGAGAAAGATTGGTGTTGTCAGAGCATGCTGGTTCACCAACTTTATTAAATTTTTAAAAATATATAAAATACAAAATAACAAAAAGAGGTTCAAAAGGGAAGAGGTTCAAAAGGGGGAAAAAATGAAAGAGTGACAAAAAGGGGAGGATTGACCTGACTTTCTTCAGTATAGTACAAAACTTCATTTTTATCATTTTCAAGCAAGAAGTCCAAAAGTGATCTCCAAATAGAAGCAAAACCAGATAGACTTTTGTCTTTCATCAAAGCGGTCAGTTTTGTCATCTCCGACAATTCCATTCATTTCAAAATCCACTCTTCGGTTGTGGGAATTTATGCATTTTTCCAGCTCTGTACAAGAGTTTGCTGGTTCATATGTAAAGTGCAGGCGGAGCCAGAGAAGGGGGAATAAGTCAGGTGAGGAAGGAAAATATAGCAAATCTAGATGAAGCCAGGAACTTTACAAATAGTTTTTTTCCATCTCTTGCATTCTTACAATATAATTATTCTAGAGTAATACTGTATAAAGAATATGAGTAAACGCTGGGAATAAAATTATCTTTGTTTAATGAGCTTTATGATAAGAATTGTCTCAAGTGGCATAGGAACTATGGCTATATATGTAACTTTGGGCTCTCTCAGCCCACCCTACCTCACAGGCTTGTTGTTATTGGGGAAAATAGGATGAGGAAGGGGTATTATATATGCTTGCCACCTTGAGATAATTATAAAGTATTATAAGTATTATAATTATAAAGTATTATAAAGATAATTATAAAGCAGAATAAAAATCTGATCAATAAAATAAATATCTGTCTTCAAGCTAAGCAAAGGTTTTACCATCAGCAGTGTAGCAATAAATATTAACTGTGCCAGCACAATATATTTCTGCACTGCTAAAACAGATATTTATGGAAAGTGTTTATTAACGTTTCGATTGGCTCGTTCTTACACTGAGGGTGGATGGTATGTGTGCAAACACATCCCAGAATGGGGTGGTATATAGACCTAATTGCTTCCTTATTGCTGAGCACACTGCCCTTTTGCATTGAAGATTTTATAGATGCTTTCTTTAGTTAACTTTCCTGACAGTGGATTTGTGGTGGCTAAAGGAGGAGTGTCAAAAGAATAGTGTTTTGAAGTCTAGATTACTGTTTCAAGACACTGTAATTGTTTCTTTCAATCCATGGTCTTGAAATGAGCTTTTCATCATTAATAATGGGCAGCTGGCTTGGTTTCCAAAGATTGATTTGTATATTGATACACATCTTGTTGTTTTTTCTTGTTTGTAGTTTTAATGCTGTTCCAGATACCTTTTCCAAAACTGTGGTCTTAAATCATCTGAAGACGCTTTGTTTCAAACTTTGGAGAGCCAGGCTTCTGAAATTGACACCCAAAATCCTAGGATGGGGTGGGTGGGGGCG
>JANHFL010008237.1:200755-213968 GCA_032468155.1 Oxyrhabdium leporinum
GTTTTAGTCTCCAGTCCCCTAATCACCCTGGTTGCTCTTCTCTGCACTTTTTCTAGAGTCTCAACATCTTTTTTATATTGTGGTGACCAAAACTGGATGCAGTGTTCTAGGTGTAGTCTTACTAAGGCTTTATAGAGTGGTATTAGTACCTCATTTAATCTTGATTGTATCCCTCTGTTAATGCAACTTAGGATTGCATTGGCTTTTTTGGCTGCCGTTGTACACTGCTGGCTCATATTTAACTGGTTTCCCACTAAGACTCCAAGATCCCTGTCACAGATATTGCTATTATGCCTGGTTTCACCCAGTCTATATGTATACTTTTGGTTTTTCTTGCCTAAGTGTAAGACTTTACTTTTCTCTACACTGAATTTCATTTTGTTAGATAGGGCCCGATGTTCAAGCCTGTCAAGATCCATCTGGATCTTGAGCCTATCTTCTAGGGTATTAGTTATTCCTGTTAGTTAATAAACTCAGAGAGAACTTGGGAAAGATTCCATGAATGAAAATCCTAAAGGGGAAAACAAACGTGCACCCTGTTTTCAGCCTCCGCGTGCCCCATTTTCATCCCATTCCAATCCCCGCTGCCTGGAATGGACCAAAAATGGGGCATGCGGATTCCAAAAATGGGGCGCACAGAGGCAGCAATAGGTGATGGCGGTCCCTGCAGCCTGAAACAGCTGAGGGAGGCAGATCCAACCAACAATCAGCTGCTTGTGCTAAATTAGGCTGCACTGAAGCTGACCAGGCTGTTTGCTGCAAGGAGGCAAATTGCTGGGAAGCAGAGGCAGGGGTTGTTTTTTTCTTGTTTTCCTCCCCAAAAGCTGGGTGCATCTTATACTTTGGAGCATCTTATAGTCCGAAAAGTACAGTATGTGTCCCTCTTTCCATTTTTTGTACTTATCCTTTTAGTCTTTCAGTTTATCAGAGAGATCTTTGTACAGCCATGCTGGTTTCCTCTTGGATTTGTTTTTCTTTCTCAGTGGTATTGTGCTAGTCTGGGCTTTTATGATCATATATTTCAGTGTTTCCCAAGATTCTTGAGTTGTTTTCCCCTTTAGGATTTTCATCCATGGAATCTTTCCCAAGTTCTCTCTGTGTGTATTAAAATCAGCTCTTTTAAAATCTAAGACTCTTAATATCATTATGTTCTATTGCTTGTGTTTGCGTTTGAATTCTAGTGTGACACGGTAACTCTCACCCAAGGTTCCTGCAGTTTCAACTCCCTCTATCAATTCTTCTCTGTTTGTAAGAATTAAGTCTAGTATGGCTGTCCCTCTACTTTCCTCCTGTACCTTTTGGACAACAAAGTTGTCATCTAGGTTGGTTAGGAACTTATTTGATTTCTCATGGTGCAGAATTAGTCTTCCAATTAATGTTGGGGTAATTGAAGCCCCCCATAACTATTGTAGTGTGTTTCCTACATATATTTGTTAGTTGGTTAGCTAACAGCAAAAAGGACATCTATTTTTTTCTGCTTTCATTGGGTGACCTATAGTATACACCTATGGCCATGTCATTTTTTTTCTTTTATATTGACCTATATGCATTTTAGGAGTTTGCCTTCAGGTGTTGTGGGTGCTTCACCACTGGAGGTTTTTAAGAAGAGACTGGACAGTCACTTGTCTGAAATGATATAGGATCTCCTGCTTGAGCAAGGGGCTGAACGAGAAAGCCTCCAAGGTTCCTTCCACTTCTATTCCGATTCTGATTATTTTGGCATAATGGTTAAGGCTAGAAGCTAGGAGATTGTGAGTTCCAGTTCAGCTTTAAATACAACTGGGTAATTTTGTGCCAGTCACTTTCACTCATCCTTAGGGAAAAGGAAAAGGCAAACCATTTCAAAAATGCAGCCTGAAAACTGCACAAACCTGTCCAAGCAGTTCCAGGAGTCATGAATGACTTGAAAAGGCCAAAACAAAAAACCCAGAGGCAAACAATTCCAATGATAAAAGAATGATGATCTGTGTCTATATTGTATACAGAAAATTCAGTGAACAGAGCAAAACAGTATACATAGTAGTTGTAAAACAAAGCCCTTGTTAGCAAGAGAGAATATATAAAATAGCTGAAAATTAAGAATGAATTGAGGTTGGCAATATCTATCTATTTATTTTAAATTTTAAATTTCCAAGGCCAAATGAATTGAATTCAATGATATTGAAGGAAGTTGCAAATGATCTAACCAAACTTTATATATGAAATTTGTGGAAATCTGGTAAATTGGTGATGGGCCAGATGACTGGAGGAACACAGATATTTTGCCTGTTTTCAAAAATGGGAAAAAGTGGAAAAAAACAAAAGTCCACAATCTCTTGATATCTGTGTTATTTGCTCTAAGATTCTAGAACGGATGATAGAAGAATCATGTGTGAACTTTGAGGACAATGCAATAAATATAAGAAATCAGCATGGATTTGTCAAAATTTTGCTTGACTAATTATTTTTGTTCAAGTAACTTCCTCAGTAGACTTACTGTATCTTGATTGAAATAAAACATTCCAGCCAGTAATACTATTTGAGTGAAACTGGATGGCATAGCAAGTCTAGAACATTGTATATAGTGTGCTCATCACAAAATGTTGACATTTCCTCATCATAATGGGCCATTGTCTGTTCCAACTCCCTCCTTTCACATTATTGTATCTTGGAAAATACTGCATAATATGGAAAAACAACACCAGCTTGTCTATGTAGAATCAGTGGTGGTGGAGAAATAAGCATTCTGATTCCTCCATTGTAGTAAATAGCAGTTGAAATGCACTTGACTCTTTCTTTGATCTGATCCATCCCTAGAGTTCATTCACTTGCACTTCAGTTGATGTCCAATCCACTTTGCCATTCTCAGTTTCTATTTAAACAAAGGCTCTGCAAATCAGAAGAACAAGCTGTGGAGCAACAGCTTCAACAATCCAGGCAAAGACCCATCAGACATTTAGGTCAGATCATTCTAAGCACTTCTCCACTTTTGTAGGGTTTATCCCAGCTGTCACTCTAATCTTCACTAAAGAATGATCTGTCTATGATGATATGTCCAAATATGAGTTTCTCAGCCTTTACATCACCAACTACAGCAAACAGCAAAATTTAATATGTGATCTGTTGCATTCATGGGGGCAGATACTAGTTGGGTCAGGTCCATGTTCATCATGGAAGAAGTGAATTCCTAAGTAGCTGCCTGGATGACTCCAGCATGGACTTGAAAATCTCCATGACAAAAAGCAAAAGGGTAATTCAGCACCCTATCCAAGATCATCCCAGCTAGTCCAGGATGTAATCCTGTCTGGCTATTCTGAGTTAAAAGTTCAGAGTTAAGGACATGATACTGCAGAGATCCCGTTTTCACACCTAGCAAGTAGGAAAGGAGATGGACAGCTGTTAAGCACATTTTCTTTCTCTTTTACTGAACACCTGAGCCATCTGTAAAGGACATGTGCACACTATAAATAAATAAATGTGAAATATATTAAGTAAAATGTAAACACTAAAAGCATAGATTCTTGAAATAGCAGGAAAAAGGAAAACAAACTAATGATTATGAACAAAAAGTAAACATACCCATATGTTTCAGGCATTTAAAATTTAGAGGAGATTCCATTGTACAGATTTAGGATGGCAAATTTGGGAGCCATTGTGCCATCAGTTTTTTGTTTTGTCTGTTGTCTTTTTTAGAAAAATAAAGGCTTTTATTATTAATGTTTTTTTGGAATTGGCAGCTATTCAACTTTGTATTGTCCCCCGAGTCTTAATATTTCTTTACTGCTTTCTTTCTTATGATTCTATCCTTTTAAAAAATTGTTAAATTGTTTTTTTCAGAATACCAATTGAAAAGTTGGTCATAAAGTGCCTTTACATGAAGTAATATACCCGTACATCAGGAATGGTGTTTATTTTGTTCAGCTGGAATTTCCAGTTTTACAAGAACAGGTGAACTTTTCATAACTTTTGCTTTAGACATTGTTTAAACTGACAAACATTTTCTTTAACAAAACATCTGACACCACATGTCTGACTTTCTGGCGAATTAGGAGTGCTTTTGCAGAATCCTCCAAACATCTTTCCAGCATATGAAATTTAGGATAAGTCACTATTTGTAATACATAGACCATAAATATAGTTTTCATTAAAATATCTTGGAAAAACCTTGTACCCAGGATTTTCTGCCAAATCTTTATGTAGTGTATGTTATAAACATTTTAAAGAGTTTTAAAATTCTTTGGATTCTTTTGAGTATTCTCTCTTATGTGGATAGTCTCTGAAAAATATTCCAGGCTTTGGGCTAGATGATTTCTTATGTGTTGTTCAGATTTGTCACCCGTTTACTCTTTTACGTAAATTGTTATTTTTATATTGTTTTTTCTGTGAACTGGCTAATAAATTTGGTGTCAAGTGGTATCTAAATTGAATAAACAAATAAACATCTTATAAATATTTTGTTTATTCAATAATAAACAATTATATTTGATTATAATTCAATTATAACTCAATTCAATTATAAATAACCTTAATAGACTAAGAATACATATTAAAATGGGCAATAAAATAGTAAGAGAACACCTGTCCACTCTAGATGAGTTCAAATCATCATGATCAGATGGATTATATCCCAGGGTTCTGAAGGAGCTGGCAGACTTGATCTCAGAATCATTGAACTATATCTTTCAAAGATCCTGGAGCACCAAGGAACTATCACAGGATTGGAAAAGAGCTGATGTGATTCCCATCTTCAAAAAAGGTAACTACAGATCCAGGTAACTGCAGACCAATCAGCCTGACATCAATACCTGGGAAGATCCTGGAAAAGATAATCAAGCAACAGATCTATTAACACCTAGAAGCAAGCAAGATTATAACCAGGAGCCAACATGGGTTTGGCCAAACAAATCTTATTTGATTCTTTGACAAAGTGACTAAATTAGCAGACCAATGAAATGCTGTGGACAAAATATACTTGGATTTCAGTAAGACATTTGAGAAAGTAGATCACAATCTACTTCTTGGTAAACCAAAAAATGTGGAATAGACAGCATCATCACCAGATGGATTTGTAACTGGGATCTTGGGAGTCCTGGTAGACAATCACTTTAATAGGAACCTGCAGTGTGCTGCAACTGCCAAAAAAAAGCCAATGCAGTCCTAGGCTGCATTAACAGAATCAAGATCATGTGAAGTACCGCTTTATAAGGCATTGGTAAGACAATTCTTGGAATACTGCATCCAGTTTTGATCACCACAATGTAAAAAAGATATTGAGACACTAGAAAATGTGCAGAGAAGAAAACAAAGATGATTAGGGAGCTGGGGGCTAAAGCATATGAAGGAGGGTTTCAGAAATTGGGTATGTCTAGTCTGGTGAAAAGAAGAACTAGGGGTGACATGATAGCAGTGTTCCAATATTTGAAGGGCTGCCACAAAGAAGAGGGGATCAACCTATTTTGCAAAGCACCAGAAATCAAGATAAGAAGCAATAGATGAAAACTAATCAAAGAGAGAACCAACCTAGAAATAAGGAGAAATTTCCTGACAGTGAAAACAATTAACTAGTGGAATGGTTTGCCTTCAAAAGTTGTGGGTGTTCCACCACTAGAGGCTTTTAAGAAGAGACTGGACAGCTATTTGTCTGAAATAGTATAGGGTCTCCTGCTTTAGCAGGGGTTGGACTACCATAGAAGACCTCCAAGGTCTCCTCCAACTCTGTTATTCTGTTCTGTTATTCTGTCAAATACCACATTTATACATATATAACTTGAAAATTCTTTAATGGTCATCACAGAGGGTGGAACCTGTCCTTACACAAAATGAAAAAAAATATATTTTATTTATGTACTTATGTATCTAATTGGCACAATGAGTTGTAATATCCATTTATTAAGGGCAATGGTAAATTTATTCTCTGACATCCATTTAACTCTCCCTTTCAATATTCTTTCTTTGATTTTCTTCTTGGTATGCAAACATATTTTAAACAAAATGCCGGGCTACAATCATGCACAATTTTTATTCTCCAAGAGTGACTATTGTATAGGACAGGGGTCCCTAACACCCAGGCCACAGATCGGTACCGGTCCATGTCCTGTTAGGAACTGGACCACACAGCTGGAGATGAGTGGCAGGCAAACAAATGAAGCCAAAACCATTCTCCTCTCCATCGGTCCGTGGAAAAATTGACTTCCACAAAACCAGGCCTTAGTGCCAAAAAGGTTGGAATTACTGGTATAAGGTAATGCCAACAGGAAGCAGGCTATAGTCTAGAAATTAGAATGACCACTAGGTGGAGCAAAGAATGACAAGAAGTGTTTTCTGTGTATTTAAGGAACATCCAGAATTTTGCTGATCAGACCTGGGAGTCCTATCCTAGGGCTTATATTTTGAAAGTAAAAATGCTATTGCTTTGCAGTACTCTAGTTTCCCATGCATTTAATTATTTTATTTAATTTTTAAAAACATAGTGGGACTGGAAGCTAGGTAAGCCTCCAAAGATATGTCAATGGAGTAAAGCACCGTCTTAAACAGTTTACAGAGTGGTTAGTATTAATATTTGAAGATTTCACAACAAAGTAATTTAGCAGGATGAATAAAAATACAGTGATCGCTGGGCTCCTAGCCAAAGAATCTAAGCATTCAAAGACATAAAAATGTTATAGGAAATGTGTTGATAACACTTAGCACTTCACAGTCCTTTATAGCCCTCTCTAAGTGTTTACAGAGTCAGTATATTGCCCCCCCCCCCAAATTCTGGATCCTCATTTTACCGACCTCAGCAGGATAGAAGGCTGAGTCAACCTTGAGCTGGTGAGAATCAAATGTTAAAGATGTCACAAAGTTGCCACAAACAATTAATGAGATGCACAGGCAGCCATTGCCTTAATATGGGTAAATCATATTGCATGGGTAAAACAGTCTTCATTATTCTTTAAGTCTGCACAGAAAGTTCCTGTCATCGACAATCTAATTATCAACCACACAATACTTCTGTATAAGTATTCTAGAATAAACCTGCCTTTACTATAGTTAGATGAGCTTTTTCAAATGTCTCCCAGGAAATACCATGCCTACGCTTTGTTATCTATCTCCTCAGCAATTCACCTCTCAGGTATATACCGTGTTTCCCCAAAAATAAGACCGGGTCTTATATTTTTGGGGCCAACAAAAAAAGGCACCGGGTCTCATTTTAGGGGAGGTCTTATTCCCCCCCCCCATGTACTGGGAGGTGGGGGAGGCGGGGGAGACGGGGGGAAGCTGCCCCTCTTACCAGCAGCTTGGACCGCAGAACAGCTGATCAGAGAGTGACCTCCTGCTGCTGCCTCAAAGAATCCCGGTTGCTCTCGCAGGAGGCCCCATGCACCTTGTGCCCCCTTCAAGAACAGTCTTACCTCAATCGGCTGCAATGTCCTAAGTTCTTGGAGTGCCCCAGCCTCCGCCTACCCTGCTTGCTGGCCCTGCTGCTGCTGGGACACTTTTGGCTGCTGGCAGCTGAGTGGCTGCTTGTGCTGTTGCTGGCCTCGCTCGTGCCAGTTGCTGCGAGTGGCGAGCGCGTCAAAAGCGAAAAGCAGGACTCCGCTATTTCCTGAAATGTGCTTGCAGCAGCTGCTGGACATGGAGTGGGCTACCCTGTGCCTCTGCCTGCTGCTGGTGCTGTCCTGGCATGTTTTGGAAGGGAGATAAAAATGAATCTTGCAGTCTCTCGCAGTTGCTTTGCAAACCCCAGCATGGGCAACAGCAGTTGCACCTTCTCCCTTCCAAAACATGCTGGGATGGCACTGGCAGCAGGCAGAGGCAGTAATCCGATCAAATCTCATTGTGTGTGTTTGTGTGTGTGTGAGAGAGAGAGAGACAGCACACTGCCATCAGCCGAGGTTGGATCAGACTCTCTCTCTCTCTCTTTCACACACACACACACACACACACACACACACACACACACACACACACACACACACACAGAGAAACAGAGGTCCCTCACACTCAGACACACCCTCCAAGGCAGCCACATCCCTTCACTAACTTGCTTTCCAGCTCCGTTCTCCACTCCATGTGCAGGGCAAGAAGTCTTTGGGACTACTGTAAAAAAAAAATACCGTAATTCAGACCTTCCAACTTCTCAAAAAAAAAATAAATTTCACGAAGTTCGAAGGTCTCAACTATTTTTTTTACCATAGTCCCGCAGACTTCTTGCCCTGCACACGCAGCGGAGAACGGAATGGAAAGCAGGTTAGTGAAGGGATGTGGCTCAGTGGTGAAATCTAAATTTTTTTACTACCGGTTATGTGGGCATGGCTTGGTGGGCGTGTGACTGGGTGGTCATGTGACCGGATGGTTATGGCTGGGTGGTCATGTGACTGGGTGGGTGTGGCCAACTGTATGCCACTTACGTGGGTGTTGCCTGTATGGGCCAGGAGGAAAGAAAGATCCAATGTGCGTGTGTGTGTGTGTGTGTGAGAGAGAGAGATGGCTTTTTAAAAGCCCAGAGGAGGGAAAAAGTTAAAGTTGTGCCAAACTAATCCCAGGGTGGGGGCAAAGAAAGAAAAGGAATCCCTGTTCTGAAAAGGGAGTCTCCTCCCAAGAAAGCAAACCTTTGCATGCAGGAGGCAGTGCGCGTTGACGCACCAGTAAAGCCGCACACCTTTGCCTTTGCAAGTGAATTATTCAGCGCCCTAAATAACTGGGAGAATCGGGCTCGCCAAGTAGCACCAAAGCGCCCTGCGCAGCTTCTCTAAAGATTGCTTGCGAGACAGCCTGCCAAGCCTTTCCTTATAGAGGATCTCCTGCAGATCTGCTCGGTGAGGGATCTGGTTAGGTCGCTAGATCAGGAACAGAGGCTGGGGTGGGCGCAAATGCGCAGTGGCCCAGAGGGTTGCAGGTAGCTGCCCCCCACTTGCGGGTTGCATCGCCAAGCAGTGGCCCATCAGCAGCCTTACGGGCCCTGCTCCAGGCTGCCGCCTGCTCGCCCTCATCTCCGGCTCGGGTCCCGCATCCAGCGCGCAACAAGGGGACACACATGCCGCTTCCAGATGGGCAAGCGGGCAGCTCTCAGGTGAGGCATTTTTTCTCAGGCTTCCCACCTGTGCCTCATGGAAGCCAAAGCCGCCACAGCCCTGCCAAATCAGCTCACTTACTTATTCCCTGGCTGTTTCCCCTCCTTCAGAGGCCCTGTGATTTCGCCCTCCGCTGGCCCGGATTCTCCGCAGCTGCAGCCTCACATGCCACTTCCAGGCCAGCCCGGTGGGTAAATGGGCAAGTAGGTGGCCCTCGGGGGAGGCATTTTCTCTCAGGCTTCCCACCTGGACCCCACGGAAGCCTAAGCTGGGCCCGAAAGGCTGCCAAGCCTCGCCATGTTCCCCCCTCAATGGCCCTTTGGCTGAGTGCAGCAAGCCCAGAGCGGACAGATCATGGGGCCTCTGAAGGAGGGGAAACAGCTGGGGCAGAGGTAAGCGAGGTAAAGGTAAAGAACCATCAGTAGGAAAATGGGGGGGGGGTTCCTGCACAATCTTGCACAGGGAAGGAGGAGGTTTGCTCCTAAGCTACGGCAGAGTTGCACTGGGAGGCCTCCACGGGTAATACTGGTATTGAATTGCACGTCTTGCTCCAGTGAGAGAGGTGCAGGCAGGGGGCTTGGCGTCCATGGAAGGTGGGGTTTCAGGGTGCAAAGGAGGAGGGGATGATCTCCCACTCCCTCCTGCTGCATGGCCGCCATGGAGCTCATGCAGGGCAGCTTAACTATTAGCAAAGGGGCCCTGACAGGTCGGTGGTTGGGGAGATGCTCTGGAGATCTGGGCTGAGTTGCCTGGCCCTCGCTGGCTCAGCTGATCTGAGGGCCGCAATTAAGAGTCCGAGGGCTGCCTCCTGTGCTGGCCATGCCCACCCCTTCACTAGGGCTTATTTTTGGGGTAGGGCTTATATTAGGGCCACCCACCCCTCCAAAAATCAGGCTAGGGCTTATTTTCAGGGTAGGTCGTATTTTCAGGGAAACTGAGTATTGGGAATATTGGGAATATTACCTGCATCGCTCCACTGGGAGACTATTGCAATCAGTTTGCTGGCCGAAACCTGGTTCATCCTTATAGAAACCTAATATGAAAAGAATAAACCTACTTTAGTGAAATGCAAATCAAATCAAACACTGGTTAGATTCCCACATACATAACCCCCATTCTTGTTTTCTCTAGCACTCTAGAGGGTAAGGAGGAAGTAAGCAAGCATGATAATTGACAGATCTATTGGAGAAAGGACTGGGGTCTTGGGAAAAGAAGTCTTATAGTATCAATAACATGTATCACAAAGGATTTATCACACGAAGTGGATCTTAAAGCAAAACAGGGATAGGTTACTGAGCATATAGCTATAACAAATCCAACAAAAAGCAGTTTTTTAACACAAATCCATAAGGCCAAAAAATCTAAAACGTTACATTAATTTATGACCATCCAACACCTGCAATTTAACCATGTAGCAGATAAGCCCTGCATATGGATGAGGACTCTATCAGACTTTATAAGTTTGTGTCCATTTATTCAGAAAGAATGGGATAAGATGAATAGCTTGCAAACACCACCTTGCAATATCAGCAAATAATTCAGGTCCATTGTGTTGTCCATATTGATATGCCCAATATTTTCCGATGGGTACTAAAGGATATGGATACAATCAGCTGTGGCCTAAAGACCTAGCTCCAGCTTGGCAGACACATTAAGACTTCTGGAGTTCATACACTCCAAGCATGGACCTGCAAGATAGTATATCAACAGTGCTTGCTTTTTTTCAAATGATTTTTCAACATCTCTAGAAAACCACAAATATTGAGGACTAGAGGTCATATCATAGAAGAGAGGTAATACCCCAAAATGCAACCTGCTTCCTCCAGATTACGTGGTATCTGTGGGCCTTACTCA
This sequence comes from Oxyrhabdium leporinum, assembly GCA_032468155.1. NCBI lineage: Eukaryota > Metazoa > Chordata > Lepidosauria > Squamata > Cyclocoridae > Oxyrhabdium > Oxyrhabdium leporinum. The sequence continues at coordinate 211,645 of JANHFL010008237.1, forward strand.
GACATAGTCTATGGGAGCCAGCTTCACCCAGAGAGCCAGAGTGCTTTTGGAGGTGATCAAGAAGCCTGTTTGGGGCTTCAAGTTTAAATAGTGCAATTATCAGAGGGCTGTTTGTTCCTATCTGTAACTTTCCTGATCATATTTTCAAAGGTGCTGCCCATATCTGCTGTACCATATCTCAATGCATGATCCTGATGTGATCAGCATTGGAACAGGGCTCTGTGCAATTTATGAAGAAACTCAAATTCAGCAGTCATCATGAGCTAATGGAATGAAATTCTAATGCAGTTACAGGAATACAGATATTTTTGGATCAATACATCTTCCCTTTTCTATTCTCCGTTCCATTAGGAAGATGTCGATATTACAGTAATGCATCCTACAGTGTCCTACTTAGAAAGTCTGCTCTCTTCTATTCTCTTAATAAGGTTCTGTCATGTGCACAAATAGAGTACCTGCACCTGTCCAAGTGTTATAAACTTCAAGTGTAATGAAGAGTTCTCATGATTCCCAGAGACTGGTGAATCTATCTCAAAAGTCCTGAGCATTTGATTACTGCAGGATTGTCAACAACATGAGATAAGGACCGTTTCATTTTGTTTTAAATTAGTTTTCTGTTGGTACATCTTAAATACCCAATCTCAAACCACAATTTCAGATTCTTTGCCCCCTTCTCCTTTCGGTCATGGGAGATCCAATATATACTCTTATGAGCATAGGTCATATTCCTGGATCCCATTTTAGAATATGAGGCTACAATGGGATCCAGGACTATGACCTATGCTCCTAAGAGTACATACTGGATCCCCCATGAGGATATCATGAGGGCTAAGGCCCAAAATACAGCTAATATAATTACTGATACTCATCAGTTGGGGAAGAATTCATGAGACATTTTGTGTATCTCTAGAACAAGAGATCAGATGCCATCAATATATTACACTAGCTTTTAATTAAGCACATACAATTCAAGAAAGATTGTTAGTATTACTGTCTTTTCCTCAGACCCAATCATGCAAAACAACCAGTCAGAGCTCTTCTGTTGATAGGGACATTCAGGATGAGGAAACTAGTGAATAACTCAGGTTTTAAACTTGTATTTATATTTCTCATTGCCTAAATATTTTCTTAGGGTGTTAGCAGGTTATGTAAATGAATAACCCATATAAATGTATTTTTAAAAAAGCAAAGCAGTTAAAAAGGACACAAAATGTAGCAACTAAAAGTATAGCCTACCTAGATGAAGGCATCACCACCTGGAGAAGGATGGTTACTGATGAATTTATTATGGAAGCTGCCTAATCTCATTGCATGATGTCACCTCTGAAAAATATTGCCCTTTGCCTAGTTGAAAAAAGGCAGAAAGGTAGAATACAGACACACAACCGAATAGTTTGGGAAAGTGAATGGGTGTTTGGGGAACAATGTGTACCTGAAAAAGAGTAGCGTGATCCAGGGCACATAAATTTTCAGGCAGCAGGAAGTAGGGTGAAACAAGAAGTTCAATAACTGCTGCAGGCTCTGCGAAGATTCAGCATTACATAACAGAAAACAATTGACCTGGCTACCTGAAGAAATCATTATCAAATAACAGCAGTGTGGTTGATGGGCTCTAAATTTAGCAGCTGCCTGATTGATTTTTCTCTGCTTATGTAAGGAGCAGGAATGTTACTTCACCCCAACTTCCAAGCTCTGGGTTTAAACAAGGCTTTCTTCTCTTATTCCAGTTCAAGAGGCTTTAACTGTAACCTAATGTAAAAATAATTATGATTGCAACTATTGGAAAAAATCCACTGTTACTACAGGAGCTGCCTAGCCCCAGGCACAGGTCACTGAATAATTTATTCTTTTTTTAAAAATTCCTATTAACTATTTGGAAGGACCATAGATTGAGTCATGATGTTCCCTTTCTGTTCTCAACATTCTGTGATTGCCATCAGTAAAGGCAATTGCATGGATAGCTTCAGAAAGGTTTGGATGAATCTGGAAATAGAAACAATGATGTGTGGAACTACTTCAATTTCCATAAAACACCATCTTGACCAAATGCCACATGCGTTATGCTTTGCTGTAATGGAACCCCTTTTCTTTTAAATGTGCCAAACTAGTTCCTTTTTGAAGCAAATATTAATGACCTTATTTATATAGAATCTCAACAAACATATATTAGCAATAGCACTTAGACTTATATACTGCTTCACTGTGCTTTACAGCCCTCTCTAAGCAATTTACAGCATCAGCATATTGCCCACAACAATCTGGGTCCTCATTTTACCGACCTCGGAAGGATGGAAGGCTGAGTCAACCTTGAGCCTGGTGAGATT
>JANHFL010008237.1:214068-231106 GCA_032468155.1 Oxyrhabdium leporinum
TCTTAAGCTCCCGGCGGAAGCTCTTTAAATCCGGGAGCCTGCGTAGAGCTGGGGGAAGCTCGTTCCATAGAGTCGGGACCTCAAACTGGATAATCAGAGGAAGACAGTGCCCCAGATATCCTGGCCTTACAGCATACAGGACTTCGTACAAGTGGGGACTAGCATGTTGATGAATTACTTCAAATGAAAGTTATTTTAAACAGTTTGATAAAATATTAAGAACTTTTTATAGCAAGGACAACCCTCAGATTTTTTTTAAAAAAACTCTAAACTATTGTTTATCTTACAAAGGTAGGAAATTTAATTTTAGCTATAATTCTATTGTATTTCCTGCATTAAGGGCTGCATGACATATTTGGAAAGTTTGAACATAGTTTTCATCCATATACATGTGGAAAAAAAATTATATAGTAATTATAGTAGTATATAGTAGTTTTTGTCCACTAAAGGCATTACTATTTGGTTCTTCTTGAATTTACATTTATTTTTATCAACCATGACTAATGTTAGCTAATCTTTAATTTGAAAATTTCCTAATCCATTTTTCTTTATTTTAGGGTCAATTTTGAAGAAACTTTTGCACACTGGAAACTGCCTTAAGGTAAGTGCTTGCTTTAAATCCTGCATTTCTCTAAGTACATATTCATAACTTTGTTTATTAGAAGAAAATGATTTGTTAGATACAAGGCAATATGTGATATGCTGTTTTCATATATTTTACTGCTTTTTGGTCCTAGTTGTACCCTTTTGATTCTCATATCTGGTTGTATTTCTTTGTAGCAACAATCTCCATATGGGGGGAGGCGGCTCAAAAACATTGCAAGATGGCAGTCGCAGCAGTGTGATTTGAGCACACGTACCCCATTTGTGTGTGCATGAATGCTATACAAAGTGTAACTGCCATCTTCCTGTTTTGTCATATATATACCTGCTTGCCGCTGTTACTACTGCTATTTAGTAGCAATAAGATTAGTGATTTATGGCCCCTATTTTTGTGGGGGCGTGGGGAGGCTAGTCTGATAATTTTGTTTCTGCCAACAATATTTGAACCATTTTCTTCAAGCCAAATATATTTCTAGAAATACTTATTTATGGAACTATGACTACTTGTGATCTATTAAACTATGGAAATTCAGATTTCCATATCTTAAAATACATTCAAAATCTATTCAAAATGTTTCCTTTGTTACTGGATGGAATTATGCATTTGGTCAACAGTATTTATTTGCAAACTGATCTATTCATAAGACTATTAAGTTGTGTTCTTGATTTGTAATGTAACGGTATAATTAAAACATGCAACATCCAAACAACATTTGGTTGTCATTTTCCAACTATGTATATTTTCACATTATTTCTCCCTGTGACTCCCTCTTTAATGAGAAAATATGGTTAAAATCTGATTAAAAAGATAGATAGATCCCTTCTTGCTCCTACAAAGTCATGGGCCCAACTTTATGGTTGCTGACTGCAAGGATTTTTTGTGAATATTGATAAAGGTGAATATATAGAGATTTGCAGTTTGTTCTTGTCTGTATGCTGATAAAAACTACATCTGAATTGCTTATTAAAAGGAATTGGTAAGCAGTAACATTAATCAAACCATATTTGGGAAGCTAGTATGCTTTGTAAATATAAAAAACAGACTTCCCCTTCAGTTTCATCCATTAAAATGCCTCACTCATATGCGGTAAAAAAACCCACCTTCCTGAAAGTTAGGTTGCATCAGAAAAGGCATTTAGAAGAAGCAGTTGGCTGATAGTCCAATTGAATATGAATTGGCAACATTCAGCAAAGAAATATAACCCGTGAACTTCCTGGTGGAATTGAGCCAAGAGAAAAAACTGATTTTGAGCTTCTTATTGTAATGCAATCCATAAGAAGGATAACAAAATATGTGTTAAGTTGATATACTTGAAATAAAATTTGATTTGGTGCAGAAGTAAGCTAAAGAGCTTAGGAAAATAACTGTTTAAATCACAGTACCAGAAACAAAAGACATAACATTTGTAAAGAAATTGGCAGCTTGTTAAGAGCAGCTAGGACAATTTCAAAACTACCTCTGCAGAATATCCTTATATGTGTTGAGAATGAGCAACCTCTAGTGGCTCTTGTAGAGAAATGTTTGCTACGGTAAAAATCTTCCAGTAAAAGCTGAAAGATTAAACTGTATTTGTACAGTCCGGAATCCAAATAAGATTCCAATATTATTCTAAACTAAATCCAGCACTTTATTTTCCTATAGCCATTGTTTGTTATATTATTTATTACCTTTATTTTCATCTTCACTTTATATAATCTCTATAGTTTTCTTTTTTGAATTTTTAGTTTTGAAATAGTAATTTTATGAATACAATCAATTTTTATAATTATAGTTGTAGGAATCCAGTTTGATATTTCTAATATAAAATTATACTACTTAAACTTTATACTGTGTCACTTTTGATACAATATCATGGAATGTTAAAGATCTGAGACATATACCCAATAGGACTTTTTAAAATATACATAAACTGGATATTTTAAAGTTTGAGATAATTTTTCTGCAAGAAATTCATATTTTTCCTGATAAAATATCTTTACTTGCTAAGATGAATTGACACAGATTGATATTGTAACAATTTGAAAATGGACAGAATTATTATAGTAATTAAAATTCTTTAGATTTTATAAGAGGGAAAATTTTGGTGTTTGAAATGGTGGTAGTCAGGTGATTCTCATGAATTTATGGTCCAGTGAGAGATAAGCCTATTCTATATGGTTATTTAGTTTTTGTTTGGTTCTGTTTTTGCTCATTAGTTTACAGATGTTCTATATCAGGGGTGTCAAACTCGCATCGTCATGGCGGAATCATGTGACATATCGTAACTTTTTCCTCCTTCACTAAACGGTGTGGGCATGGCCAGCACGCGACGCATCTGGGCCATGGGCCATGAGCTTGACAACCCTGTTCTATATAATTCTAACTGGGAATTCTAATTTGGTATTGGAGCCTTCAGCTGACTGTAATATTTCTAAGAAAAACTGAATAGAAGCTGAATATATTAAGGAATTTAATTTGGTCTGTATAAGGAGATATAAGACTCCAAAGAAAATACTTGTAGAAACCTATCCTGGATTTTTTACTATTTTCTTGATCCATAGTTAATAGGTCAAGAATTGTGCTGTGTTCTATATCTTGAGCATGATACGATTATACTATTAATGTTTTTTGGTAACAAATGTTAAGCTGGTGTAAGTTGGCATTTTCATATGTGACTATTAAAGGATCCACAAAAGGAAGATTTGGTATTTACTTAAATTTTATATACAGCATATAGGTATCTTATATACATATGTTGTACACAAGAAGAAAAACAATCATATCACATTAGTTAGGAAATTAAAGAAATTGTTGACACAGTTGATGGCACATAATAATATAAGAATTGCGTATTTTAAATCTGCTAAACTGACATGATAATTAGCCTTCTCATATAAAAGTTTCATTAAGATCTGAAATCTGATTATGAACTGATTATAAAATTTTCATCATTTTTGTTTTAAAATTTGATGGTTTTAATACATTTTTGTGAACATTTATTTTTATACTGGTTTTTAAAATATGCCTTCTTTTCAGATAAGATGTGAAGGAATACGATTATTTCTTCTTTGGTTGCAAGCTCTCCAGACTAATTGTGCAGAAGAGCAGCTGTTAATTTTTGCTTGTCTTGTGCCTGGTTTTCCTGCAGTGGTATCTTCAAAAGGTCCATGTACACTCGATACCCTCATCACCCCTCCTGCTAGTCTTCCTAATGGTTAGTTATTATATTCTTCTGATTTTTTATTAGGATAGATAGTGAAAGTTACTTGCTGTGCTAATGAAATATTAGTCAAATAACATGAATTGCAGTCTTGAATAATAGTTGTAATGAATGTGTGTATAGAAAAAAGTTTTAAGCAGTAATTAAAACACTTAATTATTCATTTAGGAAATCTGTGTTCCTACCACTTCCTTAAAATAAATATTATTATTCTTTTCATTTTGTGGGTGATATTTCATTTTACGACTGCATATCTTCCAATCCATCTAATGTGATAGTAAAGTTTGCAGATGATACCACCGTACCGATCTTATTAAGGAGGTGATGAATTAGCATACAGAGAAGAAGTCCAGAAGTTATCCATATGGTACTCAGAAAACAACTTGTATCTAAACACAATCAAGACAAAGGAGATGGTGTTAGACTTCCAGAAGCAGAGAGAGGAACCTGCCCCACTCTACATCAAGGGGGGCTGTGTGGAGAGTGTCTCCTCTTTCAAATTTTTGGGAGTCCACCTTACCCAAGATCTCACCTGGAAAAATAACATGATCCAGGTGGTCTGGAAGGCTCAACAGAGAATCCTTTTCCTTAGGGTATTGCGGAAAAATCAGGTGGAACAACGACTGATGACTTCCTTTTACCAGTCTACCATAGAAAGCATCCTTACATATTGTGTTATGGTATCGTATGCTGGCTTGACAGCTGTGGACAGAAAGGCATTACAGAGGGTGATGAGCACAGCACAAAAAATTATCGGCTCTCCCCTGACACAACTGGATGAAATTGCCAGGATCCGCTGCCTCAGCAAAGTGAGGAAAATTCTCAGGGATGATTCACACCCTGGTCAGCACTTCTTTACTCTCCTACCATTGGGCAGGAGATATAGAAGCATAGCCAGCTGAATGAATAGGCTGAAAAATAGCTTTTATCCATGGGGCTGTCAGACTTCTGAACGCAACATAACACTACAGTTAGGTTTAATATGATAGACTTGCAGGGACAGTGCAACGTGCACCATGTTCATACTGGTGCAATATAATTGTTGTGGCCTGCCAGCAGAGCTGGCGGCAGACTCAGACAGTGAGGAGGTTGGGGAGGAACATGGGCCAGTCCTGGAGTCTGGGGAATTCTCTGATGAGTGCTCTGTGTCGGAGGCAGAGATGGGAGCAGGGCCGTTCAACAGTTATCAGCTACCTTTGGAGTCGGAGATGAGCAGGGCAGAAAAACAGCTGGAGCCGTCCCCGATGTGCGCATGCACAGAGCTGTCAGGAGAAGGGAACAATTAAGGAACGGGTCAACTCGGAAGTAAAGGTACAAGTGGACACTGAATGGCCTCTCCCATAGGGAATAAATAGTGAAAGGGGAGTGGTGTTTGCAGGAGACAATTAGTTCATTTAATTAGTGTGAAGATTTGCTTATCTGAGTTCATGACTCACAGAGACTCCTTGCCAAGTTGTACACTGTTGCGCTTGGAAGCTATCAGCCTGGCAACTCTCCAAGACAGATAAGGTCTGTGGTTGCAATTCATCCTTCAAAGACTGTTTGCTGGGACTTTGCTGGATGTGAGTGCTAGGAATTCACATTAGCCAAATAAAGGGTTTTGTCAGGACAAAGAGTCTGTTTCGTGATTTTGTGAAGCCTAGGTCAGAGCAATAATGTTACAAACATAGGTATATGGGAATGTATGTTAGTTATTACTTATTTGGGTTTAGGGATTCTATTTCTTTTCATTTATTGAGTTATCAAGATGTATTTTGTGTTGGGGGGGCTGCACCAAGGGAGGCTCATTCAGTTTCATTGTACTCATGTTGTGCATTGACAATAAAGAGTGATTTGATTTGATTTGATATTATTAGGCCCTGATGTAATATTGCAACAAGTTATATAGACAGAATTACTGTCTGCTGACTACTGATTGTCAGCAGTTTGGCAGTTCGAATCTCACCAGGCTCAAGGTTGACTCAGCCTTCCATCCTTCCGAGGTCGGTAAAATGAGAACCCAGCTTGTTGGGGGCAACAGGCTGTAAACTCTGTAAACCGCTTAGAGAGAGGCTGTAAACCACTGTAAAGCGATATATAGGTCTAAGTGCTATTGCCATCTGTGTATCTTCCATAGAGTTTGGTTACAGTATTGGTGTCTGATTATAGTTGGTCAATTGTGTAATGTTTTTGAAAGAGAAATATAATTTTCCAGGATGTGTGATACACCTTTAATTATATGTTTCTGGTTTTAGCTGGTAGCCATAAGTGATTGTGTTCTCTGGTCTTTCTACCGGTCCAATTTTGTTCAAAAGGTTGGGCATGTTACAGATCTTGTCAGCCAAGGAATATGAATTACATAGCAACCAGTATTATATTTTGTATTGTTTTATTTTTAAAAATTATTTGTATGTTTTTATGATGCAGGCCGCTCAGCGTCACTTACTGAGATGGGTGACTACAAAAATCAAATAATAAATAAATGAATAAATAAATAAATAAGCACTGTTCTGTTCTTTGTGTCTTATAGAAGACTATTCTTGGGAACTCTCTTACTTTTTTGTATTTCACTGAGTGGTTATTGTAGTTTGAGAAATGACTGAATTAAACACCTACGATACTAAGCTTGACAACCAGCTTGCCAAACAGTTATGGCCATGACAAAAGACAATGTGTAGAACATATAAAGGTACATCATCCAATGAGTGTAAATTGGTATTACTTTGTGTCCTTGCCAATGTGCTATACCAGTATGTGTGGGCTAGCCCAGAAAAGCAGGTGGAAAAGCAATAGCTTTTTTTCAGAGTTTTTCAAAGTATTTATTTTTAAGTTGAAGTAGGGTACTTTATGCATTTATTCTATGCAGTTCCTTTATAGGCTCTTTGCTGGACAATTGAAGCTACTGTGCTATTTGTTCCTCATTCCTAATGCTTTAAAAGAGTTGAACAGGGAATGCATTTATTATAGTGAAATCCTTGAAGGTGTCTGACTGAAACTTGGCAGGAATTACTGTCCTGTAATTTTCATTCTATTATTATGCCAAAAAATGAAGCAGCTGCAGTAATTAAAAGGATGCTTCCCCATTACATTCTATGGTCCAAGCTTTTAATTGAAATTCAGAATTGCTTAAATTGAATTGATTTGCCTTTCAATCTTAAAGTAGAAAATTGAATCATGCCACCTGCCAAAGTTTGGACTGGACCAGAGCTTGCTAACACAGGTTTGTTACATACATAATTTTTTGATAGATGAAATGTTATATTAAAGATTAAAATAGATCTTGTTTTCAATATAATTAGAAAAAAATAGTTCTTGATATGTAGCATAATTGAATCTTTGACTTAACTGTTTATGGTGGTACATTAGTAATGTAGATTTTCCCAAATCAGGATGAAAGTTATGATGAACAAGAAAGCACAGAGAGGGCTAAGAAGACAAGTCTCCTGTTAAGTATCTTAATGCAAAGGGAAGTGCTAGATATTGCTTGTTTAGAAGATCCATGTTGAAGAGTAAAGGCCCTTGCTTCATCATGCTTGCCATATTTTATCCTTACGCTTTATGTTTTATTGATTTGATTGTAATTTCTTTGTTGTGAACCACAGAGTTATTTAGAGTTGGTGACATACACATTTATAAATTATTATTGTTGTTGTTGTTGGTGGTGGTGGTGTTGGTCGCACAGTCAGCTAGGTATTTGGACTGGATTTGGCATTTTAATCCACCTATCAAATCCATCCCAAATGACCTGAGATAGGCAGATGTTGTTTGATGGTGTTAAAGGCCACAGGATGTATGCTATTCCAAGTAAAGTTGTCCTTTGCTATTGACTGATGATACTTTTGTAAATAGTAGTAGTAGTAGTAGCAGCAGCAGTAGTAGTAGTAATTACACACCAGTCTGAAATCACAGCTGCCAGTTCATTAGCTAATGCTGGTCTTCATATGCATTGAGTTTGTCCCAAGAGCCTGGGATATCATAGTGTGTGTGTGGATATATGCAAATGTAATTTTGTAATTGAAAGATGGAAATTTTGTCAATGCACAGATTTTCCAAGAGTTATCTAAAGGCATTTTGGTACAGTACCCAGTATGCCAATAACCACTGAGACCACTGCTGCCAGTTGGAGAAATTGAAGATATCAAGATACACAAATCAAAATTAAAAAATTATGGCATAATCTTTTAATTTTCATTTGCATTCTCCAGTTCTTTCTCTTCTATCCCCTTCGATTGTCCTCATCAATTATTCTCATTTTCTTCTTTTCAAGCACAGTTTAATCCAGTGTGTTACGCTCCAAGAGTTTATCAGTTTGTATTTGGAAAGCCTACAATATTTTAACCTGGTCATTTTCTACTACTTTTTCAACTCTATGTTCCCATTAATTTCTTATTATTAGCACATGATAATGTTTACAGATCTTCCAGTTAATTGTTTTGGTGACTGTGTTATGTTGTTATTTATAGTCAGTTTCTTCAGTCTTCTTGTACAAGTCGAGTATATGATCTATTGTTTCTTCACCTTCTTTGTACAATCAACACTTTGAATCATTTGATGTTTTTTAAAATTCTGGTCTTGATTGTATTAGTTTGAATAGCTTGAACAGCCAAATTGAGCCTTCTGTTTCTTTTTTTTTAATATTCCAATTGGAAGCCACTGCCATGTTTTGTTTCCTGTACATTCTGTCCAAGTTCCATTTTTAAAATTGTATCAGTGCTTGGTCTTGGTGATCTTTTATAGCCAATGCATGATTTTTCTTTTTCAACAGTTTGTTTGACTTGAAAGTAAACCTCTGGCTCCATTTCTGTGGAGCCAGTATAATCTATCAATATCAATACAAGGATGTAATGCATAATGAGTAGTCATGAGCTTTCTTGTTTTTTGGTCCAAACTGTCCAGTTCAGCTTGTGTCCAATTAATAATTCCAGCTGTATGTCATGTTACAGGTACGGCCCAGGTATTGATGGCTTTGATGTTGTTTTCACCATTTCAGTTTTATCTTTTGTATTTTTATTACTCTTTGAATGCATTCTTTACTAATCACATTTTTAATTTGCCCATGCTTGATGTTATCCAACTGTAAAATTCCCAATTACTTGTAGACTTCGTCCTGATGGCTTCTGATTATTTGGCCATTCGACATTCAATTGCATTACTGTTTGTAATTTTACTGCACTGTATTACTATTGTAGCACATTTCTCATGATGATGGCAGTTGTTGGTTGCACAGTCAGCCAGATGTTTAGATTAGATTTGCCATTTTTTGTTTACCTATCAAGTCCTTTCCGAGGACCTGGAATAGGCAAATGCTTCAGAGGGTACACATTTTATGGTGTGATCATTTAAAATATTTATATGTCTTATTTAGGGAAAATATATCCTGAAGATATAACGCCACTTTTACCACATGCTACTGGTGAAAAGATTGAAGACCCAACTTGCTACTTTCTTCAGATGCTCTTAAAATACATGGTAATTCAGGTGAGCACACATATAGTAATTTCATTGACATTGTTTAATTTATTCATATATTCACATATTAATTCCCACAGCACTGCCTCATTTCTCATCTTTTCTCATTTTCTCATCTTTCCTACTATCTTCTCCTATTGGTTTCTTATGATTTATCAATTGTTGTTTGTAACTTACGATTAATGATTGTAGCTATGATTATGATCTATGATCTATTATTACTTGCTGTTTATAGGTACACTTTGAGCTTATGCACCAGAGAAAATATGTGTCCAATCACACTTGGCCAATAAATAATTCTGTTCTGTTCTGTTTTGTTCTGTTCTGTTCTGTTCTGTTCTGTTCATTCTGAATACCTTAATTCTTTGTTCTCGGGGGGGGGGGGATTGCATTAAAAAGGAATATATAGAATTTTTCATTACACAAATATTTCAGTGTTCTTTCATTTAACTTGACTCCTTTTTTAATATTGGCAAAGGCTGCAAAGGTGGAATGGAAGAATAAGGAAAACCTTAACACAGGATTTAAGTTTCTCTTTGCCGTCTTCAGAAAGTATTATCTTCCTCATTTATTTCCTTCTTTTATAAAACTAACCAACCTCTACAATCCTGTGCTTGGTAAGTAATTATTTTACCTCAGTTATTTTAATAACATTAGAAGAAAAGTTTTTCTCTAATATTAAGATTGAAATCTTTAAAAAATAGATTCAAGATCCAGAAAGATATTCACAGACTTCAATTCTGGCAAAAAAAACCAAATGCCCAGATATAGAACAGATAGTAGTTGGTTCAATAGCAGTAACTGTGAGAAGGATCTAGGAGTCTTAATGGACAATATGAACCAGCAGTGTGCTCCAGCTGCAAAAACAAGCCTACATAGTCCTAGCCCTGCATCAACAGAGAGATAAACTCAAGATCACGTGAAGTATTAGGCCTGCTGTATAATTTTTTGGTAAGACCACATTTGGAATACTGTAACCAATTTGGTCACTATGATACAAAAATGATGTTGACACTCTGGAAAGAGAAGAGCAACAAAGATGATTAGGGGACTGGATGCTAAAACTGGACTGGATGAGTGGTTGCAGGAACTGAGTATATCTAATCTAGCAAAGAGAAGAACTAGGGTTGACATGATAGCAGTCTTCCAATATCTAATGGGCTGTCACAATTCTCCAAAGCACCTGAAGGCAGGAGAAGAAGTAATGGATGAAAAGTTATCAAGGAAAGATCCAACTTAGAATAATGAGAAATTTCCTGTCAGTGAGAACAATTAATCAGTGGAATGACTTGTCTCCAAAAGTAGTGGGTGTTCCATCTCTAGACGTTTTTAAGAAGAGATTGAACAGTAATTTGTCTGAAATGGTACAGGATCTCCTGCCATGGTCAGGGTGTTGGACTAAAAGACCTCCAAGATCCCTTCCAATTCTGTTATTCTGCTAAATAGATATCTTTATGTAGATAACATATTGTCTTCTTGATAAGCCACATATAATTCCCCTCTATTTTAAAATTTAAATTCATTCTACCCCGGAAAACAATGATAATTGCAGAAACTGGCTTACTAGGTAGGCTTATTTTTTTAATCATGGCTTCTGATCTGCAGCTTAAAGTTAATAAAATATTGATCTAATAAAATTTATTTTAAGATTACTTTTTTTTAACGTATATTTAGGGTCAAGGTTTGTTTTACAAACCCGCCCATGTGACTTATTTTACCTCTCTTAATTTATATTACTTTCACTATGTACAGTTCTTATTGCATGCTTCAACCATCCTTTCGATCTTTTTTGCGTATGAAAACACATTATTATCTTCATTTGTATTTCCCTCATTTGTCCTGACAGCCCAGTTTACACTGTCTGGAATGTGAACTTCTAGTTATAAGGCTTTTAAAGATTCAATTTCATGTTTTGTGTTTTACAGGGTTCCCTGGCCTGCGCCCCAAATCAGTATATGTTAGTACAACTTATGATGGTGGAAATGTTTATAGTACAAAAATTCCATACCTGGATGCTCGTGTAACTTTTATAAAATGGCTTGTAAATTTTTTTCTGGAAAAGAAATACCTTACAGCAGCACAAACTTTCAAAAATGGAATGGAAGTTCTACCCAGAATCATTCAAGTATGTTGCATGTGTTATTTAGTTTAGCATTTCTGACGTTCAATCTACATCAAGTTACATTAGCTAAACTGTAGCTTTTACATGAGCTTGTGAACTTAAATTTCATTTAGTAAAATATTACATATTTTGAGTCCTGATACCTTAAATAAGTATCATGTTTCTAGTAATCAACTTTAGTAATGGAATGACATCCTTTTTAATTATTAAAACATTTATTTCAGGTTAGCTTAAACTAGTGGAGATGGAAAATTAGCACCTGAATGTCTAAGTTGTGTGCATATGCATTGTGAGTTTGTGATTTGTTAAGACATTGTAATTTTTAATAGCGGCAAAGAACAGTTTAGAACAGGGGCGTCAAACTCACGTCATCATGGCGGCATCATGTGATGAATCGGGACTTCTTTCTACTTCGCTAAACCGGGCAGGGATGTGGCCAGCATGTGACGCATCTGGCCTGCGGGCTGGGAGTTTGACAGCCCTGGTTTAGAATGAAGGTGTTTTCTCTTGTGCCTTACCATGCTCAAATATACTTTTTAAAAGATTATGGCAATTGCCACTTAACTGCATGCTATCATTTAGGATTGTCCAGAGGCTTCCATTGATAAAATAAGTGTTTTTTCCAGTGAAACCGGTCTATCAGGACAACCTGGTCTACCCAAATATGGGACGGTGCATACTGCTTCCACTTTTGCCTTTCAGCCCCAGTCCAGGAGCCTTCGTAGGCAGTTGCTTTCGCGACAAACTATTTTTGTGTTGAATTTCTTTGTCAGTAAAATATAAATTCAACATTGATAAAATAGTGGCCACTAGGCTGTAATCACTGCATAATCCCAAGATCATATCACACCTCTGCAAGAGGGTTGCCAGGCAAAATTATGTGTGTATGTGTGCATATATGTGTGTGCGTGTGTATGCACATACACATGTGTCTACACACATATACACGTGTGTGTTTATGTATATGTATATGAGTGTATATATATGTATGTATACATACTTACACATACTGTATGTACTCAGTCTTTTTATTGAACTTTTAATTCAATGGTTTCTGTGGTTTGGGTGCTGGGGTTAGTTGCTAATAATTAGAAGTTAGACTAAATTCTCTTAAGTAATTTCCATAAATTATCATAGTTGTTTCCTCATATCTTCTTAAGACAGTGGGTAATACAGCGCAAGATAAAAATCCTGAAGTGGAGAACAGTGTCCCATCAGATCAGGAGAAAAATCACATCAACCACAGCGGGATACTCAGTGATTCCAGTTTTTGCAGCATTGAAGAGCAGCACCGGTCTGCATATGAAATGGTGCAACAAATATTTTTGTCTACAAGAGATTATGTGAATTTTGTTAATGAAGTATTTCATCAGGTTGGTATAAATTGACATCTGTTACTGTATTGTAGAGTATCAGTTCTGTATATTTCTCTTTGTGGGAATTTGTAATATCTGTGAAAGATTTTAAGAATCAACCCTTAGCAGTATATTACCTGTGCCTTCCATGGCACACATCCTTTCAGATAGTGTCATTAAGTGCTTAACTTAAATGAAAGTTAATCGTGACTTTGGTATTCTGTGGAATTTTCAAAGCAACACCAATCTCTTGTAATACTTGACAATCTTATAAAATGTCAGTCAATAAAAAGAATAACATTTTGATATTTATTCATTAAATTTAGCAACTGCTCATCTTCCTCATAGAGGGACTCTGGTTGTATACAAATAAAATGTTAAAACATAAAAACTGGATATAAAAATTTAAAATAGAGGCAAGGATAGTTAAAATTGAACACTAAAAGTTCATTAAAAGATAAGGGGGAGGATTTTCAGGGTGCTAACTAGCCTGTGTTTTCCTCTGTAAGCCCCAAGAGTCAGGTCTTTAGACATTTCCAGAAGGCCAGGAGACTATGGTCCTGTCTCACTCTGAGAATGTTTTAATGGTTGAGGGCAATGGCAGAAAAGGTTCCTCCTGGACCACATCGGTCAGAATTCTTTAATTGACAGGGTCTGCAACATACCTTTCCTGCCTGACTAGAGGTCATAGTCTGATAATTCCATAGGTAATCTGGCACCATGTCATGTAGGCTTTAAAAGTCATAACCAATATCTTGAATTAGACCTGGAAGCAAGAGCAAAGACCCTCCTAGCCACAACTGCCACTTGTTCTCCACAAGGTGTCCAAACACTACCATCATGGACAGTCTGGTAACAGATTTGAAGTATATATCTTTGTGGCAAATAGTGCTTTAATTTACTGTTTAGATACAGGAGTAAATCCTTGTTTAGGTCTGAAGATCAATAGTATGTTTATAGCATGTTGCTATCCTTTCCCCCAAACCTATGAATCCAATCCGGATATACGAAATACTTATGTGTTGAAGAGTATGGGGAAACATTTCTATAAATAGCCCAACTATTAGTGTAGAAATTTGAAAAAGGTGGAAATGCTTTTCAACCACTGAAGTCCCCTCTTCCCATGATTTATTGAATACCAATGTTTCAGTGAATAAATAAACAAATATAATCATTTGAGGAATTTAACATAAAATTTCATTTATATAAATAAAAATATTTTAGATTGTATTCAAAGTAGTCTATTCTGCAATCAGATAATAACAGGTACCAATGTCTACTTAATCATTTTGGTTGAAAATATTTAAGAAAGTTAAAAAAAATTGCACAGACTAATAAGTACCTAATAAGATAGTACAGTAATAAGTGCTTATTTTAGGTACTTAAATGTAATATAGTATTATGAATTTTATCTCAAGACTTGATTCATTTATTCGTGCCACCTATCTGACAAATGTATACTATAAAAAAACTATTTAAAAAGTAAACATCAAAATAGTCCACAATAAGAATATCACTATTATTTTAAAAGACTAGAAAAGAGCATATTTGGTGTTACAAACAATACAGCCATCTCACTAATTCGCCATTTTCCTAAGGAAACACCCCCCCCCCCAAGTCTATTGATAGAGCTACATTTTTGAGGAACTTGAAGGCTACCATAGATGGGTCCAGTGTGATCTCCAGAGGAAATGTTATTCCATAGGGCAGATGCCACAGCAGAAAAGACCTGTCTCCAGATGTAGCTCTTTAACAGACACAATATACAACATATCTCTTCTGCCAGAATTGTTGCCACATTATTTGAATTCTTTTGTCTTAGTTTTTCAACCTGTAATATTGTCTTAAACCATGTGCCTTTCAAAAATATTAAAGCTCCTTTGATGATAGAGTAATGAAACTCATAGACATCACGTAGACATTGAAAAAAGCGATACAGTAGAACCTCTGGTCACGACCATAATTTGTTCCATAACTTTGGCAAGTTCTTCGTCTTCTAATGTTTCATCTTCAGGAATTTCTGGGTCAGGGGTCATGTTTGATCGCCACCCGAGTATGTGTTTGTGACCAGATTCAAACATTTTGTGAATTTTTTGGTCGGAACCCGATTTGGTTGTGGTCAGAAGCATTTGTGATCAGAGGTTCTACTGTACTTTTACATGAGTATTAATATACATGTCCAACCATCTCTAAACTCTTGATCTTGATGTGCTTTTGTTACATAACTGTGTATGACATAATGATTTTTCTTTTATGGATGACAGCTTGATGGATTAAAGTAGGTAAATGGAGAACTTTGAGTTCAATCTCCTCATATCTATTACTCTTCTTTTAGGCTTTTTTGTTGCCACCATCAGAGATATCCTTAACTGAAAAGATTGTGAAAGTTTATAGGAAATGGATACTACATGAAAAACCTGTATTCATGCAAGAACCAGATGCAAAGGAAACTATTCAAGATGATGATGTCATTACAGAACACTCAACAGAAGAGACCGATGGCAAACATGTATGCTGCCAGTCTTTATTAATAGGCAGTGGGTTTGTGTGATGTAATCAGTCAAGGTTTGTAAATAGTTGTATAATCTGAGCAAAGATGTTGCTCAGACTAATGTAAATAGTATATAGAAAACTTGGTTCCACTTTTTCCCTAACAATCTGTTGCTACTCAGGTACTCATTTTTCTCTTAGTCACTTTCAAACTTCAGAGGAATTCCCTCAATTATCAGTTGTGCTATTTATCATATATAAAGTATTTGAATAAATTAATGGAAAATTTTAATTACCAGTATATGCTTAGAACATGGAAGGTTGGGTATAAAAAGTATAATAGAATCAAGGTCTTGCTTTCCTTAAAAACCTTTCTTAGTATCATATTCATGCACAAGTTGAATACTTCTTAAAGTATTCTTTCAGAGCTTTTGCTCAATAATCATTTTATAATAATGTAAATGTTTTCTTTTTGTTCTGATCATTATACATTTCAGAGGATTTCTTTTGACAGAGAAATCAAAATATATGGCAACAAAATTTTGGATCTTTAAATTGGAAATGACTGGGCTTAAAATTATATTATTTTTAGGATTGCATTAATTTTTAATCTGGGAGAAACATATGCTTATTTTGCCCAAGTGAAAGATTGATATATTAAAATTTATAGGATATCCTGTTTTAGGATATCCTGTTATATTTTTTAAAATTCTAAAAGAATTTTAGAATAGAATAGAGCTGGAAAGGATCTTGGAGGTCTTCTAGTCCAGCCCCCTGCTCAAGCAGAAGAACCTATATTATTTCAGATAAGTGACTGTCTAGACTCTTCTTAAAACCTCCAGTGATGGAGTGCCCACGATTTCTGAAGGCAAGCTGGATAATTGTCCTCACTATTAGAAAGTTTCTCCTTAATTCAAGGTTAATTCAAGGCTTCTCTC
Source organism: Oxyrhabdium leporinum (assembly GCA_032468155.1). Classification (NCBI taxonomy): domain Eukaryota; kingdom Metazoa; phylum Chordata; class Lepidosauria; order Squamata; family Cyclocoridae; genus Oxyrhabdium; species Oxyrhabdium leporinum. The sequence goes on from JANHFL010008237.1 coordinate 230,225, forward strand.
TTTGGTTAATTTCCAACCATTATTTCTTCTCCTGTCCTCTGGTGCTTTGTAGAATAATTCGACCCCTTCTTCTTTGTGGCAGCCCCTCAAATACTGCAATACTACTATCATGTTGCCCCCTAATTCTTCTTTTCTTTTGACTAGCCAAACCCAAATCCTGCAGCCGTTCTTCATATGTTTTAGTCTCCAGGCCTTTGTTCATCTTAGTTGCTCTTCTCTGAACTTTTTCCAAAGTCTCAACATCTTTTTTGTAATATGTTGACCAAAATTGGTTGCAGTATTCCAGGTGTGGTCTTACTAGGGTTTTATAAAACAGTATTAATACTTCACATGATCTTGATTCTATACCTCTGTTTATACAACCCAGGATTGTATTAGTTTTTTTGGCTGCTGCTGCACACTGCTGGCTCATATTTAAGTGATAATCCACTAGGACTCCAAGGTTCCTCTCACAGCTACTGTTTTTAAGCTAGGTCCCACCTAATCTGTACTTATACCTTTGATTTTTCCTGCCTAAATGTAAAACTTTGCTTTTGTCCACATTAAAATTCATTTTATTGGATAGGACCCATTAAGTTTGTCAAGATCTTTTTGAATCCTTTTTTTTTGTATAAAGTTTTTTATTTTTAAATCTTTATACAAACAGTGTGGTATTTGGGCATCGTACCTTCAATACAAATAAATTGTTATTCATTATATTTATATCATTTAACCAGATTATATAATTCTAACACTATTACATATTTTCATACCAAGTTATCATCCATCATTATTTAGTTCCACCAAAAGTCAAATTATACAATATTTCCATATGTCATTTTTATGCCAATCACTCTATTTTAAATCTTTAGTATAAGTAAAACATTATTAATCCTCTCTATT
>JANHFL010008237.1:254261-266338 GCA_032468155.1 Oxyrhabdium leporinum
ACTAAACACGGCTTCTTCCAATTTGTGTTTATTTAACCATGATAATTTTTGGTCTCCTTTAATTATGGAGTATGGGAGATCAAGTATCTGAAGAGTCACAAGTCAAGCCATACCTATATAATCAGGGTTGCCATACCTATATAATCAGGAAATCAAGGTTGCTTCCACTCCTATGCCCAAGTCTAAGGCCAGATAGGACTGTAGCTGGACAATTGGTTTGTTAACCAACCTGTCCAATTTGTTTATTTTTCCGGTACGGGGAAGAGGACTTGATGCCTTTGATTCTATATAAATATTACTGCTGCTTCAAGTGTAATTATTATGACTTTTATTCAGAATCCTGTCAAACAATCTGATGTGATGCTGCTTGATTGTTAAAAACCACTTGAAAAAAGCTCAGCACCTCCAACTAAGCTCATTGCACTGGAGTTGTAAACATGCAAATAGATGTGGAAGGAACAAGGGAGATGGCTACTAATGTCATAAAGTTATTTTAACCCAGACACACAATACTGTTTCAAGCATTATAGCTTTGGAGTAGAGCTGGTATGAGAGATGGCCTTGGAAAGCAGCCTTGGACCAGAGGAGCATTTTGTAAACACAGACCAGGTGCAACTAATCATCCATCATGAGACTGGGAGAAAAAAACCCTCACAGGATTTAAACTTGGGGGAGTACAATTGCATTGAACCCATTCTTAACCTTTGCCATAACTAAGCTTGTTTGTGTCTGCAATAAAGTATCTTACCTACTTAACCCAAGTCCCTGGCTTCCTATGCCAATTACAGGTATTAGAGAAATAATTATTTTAGTGTCCTGGGATACCTTATAATGGGAAAGGAAAGGAATTATTTCTTTTATTTCCCTAGATGATAAATTAAACAGTAGTTTGCCTTCCCTATTGTCTCTCATGTTAGAAAACAGCCCTGAAATAATAAGTGATACACTTGAACATTTTCTAGGAAGGCATGACATTTTTGAAAAATTATCTCTATTGACCAGCAATTAGATAGGCAATTTTTCGGTAATGTTCAGTTCTGCCTTGCACTTATCTCAGTTTTCTACGTCTTAAACAATACAAATGTATCTCACCAAATGGACTTTATGCACAAGTCTACTCAGAAATGTATTGCTGACCATATTATATCATAGTACATTAATCACAGTAGATATCTATCATCCGACTGCATATAACTTTTCCTAATTATATTATTTTCTTTCCACTTCAATCCCCCTCCTTCCATATTCATTCCCTATATCTTTCTCCTCTTAAATACTTCTGTGCGTTTGACCTGTGCACGAAGCTTTCTAGAAAGCACAATCTTCTCTGAATACCATGCCAAGCACTGTTCTAATAATACTACCCTAGCTCTAACATTCCTGTCATCCACAGATATTTTTGTGTATTGGAATGGCTTTCATAGAGTTACCGCTGCTCTGAGCAGGAAGTGAGCTAGGATGGAACGTAGATAAAACAGGTACCTGTACTATCTCATCCAATTTCCTCAGCAATGTCTTAGTATTCGGTAGACATTACACATCAGTTACACTGATGCCAAAGTAGGAACATTATATAAGGAAGGGCCTATATAAGCTTTTGGCAGGAACCATAACCTGGAATGTTGCGCAGTGTATAATGGTGTTAGCTAGGATTACAGTAAAGGAACTCATATAAAGATCAATGAAGGAAGAGAGCATAATTCATGCTCCATCACTCTTATACTCTTAAACTTGAACAAATGATTATTCTTAATTCTCTATTTGAATATAGAAATGAAATGACGTATCTTAAAGGTTTTCTGAATACAAACCTGCAATATACAATTTTTTTCCTGCTACAGCACAAGATAAGAAGAACAAATATAATAGGATTAAACTGACTTTCCTCAAAGTTTAAAACAGGAGAGTTGTTTCCATATTCTTTCTGTTCATACTTTACTTTTACTTTTCATGGGGGTAATTCCATTTCATTTTTATACTGTAAAAATTATTTAAGTGAAGTTGGAACTGGCTTTTTAATTGACACAAGAGTGGGACGGTTCATGCATATTCCATGCATATCTAGGATTTGTTAAAGACACAAAAAATCTCTTGAGTATTATATGGGGGCAGGGATATAGATCTGTAACTGAGTAGGTTGTATAACTGAAAATACTCCAGAGAGAAAGAAAAAAAAAGATTAGCCTAACTCCAGCCTTTCCCAATCTGGCCATCTTCAAATGAGTGGACCTTGAAGTCCCATAATCCATAGGACTAAAAATCTTGCTAACTAAGAAGCTGAAGTTTAACTCATCCAGGAGACACATGCCTAGAACAGTCTGGTGTATTCACAGTATCCATATAAATTAATAGCTGCTTATGAACATATATAAACACTTATATTTATGGTTGTACACATTGATCCATGGGGATCCATAGTGACTAAAATGTCATTGTTTCATCAAAGAGATTTCATGCTTGGTTTCAAGCATATTGTAATACTGTTTTTGTACGCAGAGACATTTAGGGAGCCTAAATTATAGGCCCCTTTAGGAATAATAAAATATTAAGTACAGGAACAAAAACTTTTAGACTGAAGACAGTTTTTAAAGAAAGCTCTATAACTTAAGAGATAATCTCTATATCGATTTTAACCCAGCAAAAATTTTGAAATGAAGATGAAAGGATGCAAATTGGATGTGCTAATCGATTCATTTTGAAGTACCTTCAATTCTGGGGGGAAAAGTGGAGAGAGAGAGATTTTCTTATCCTTTGATGAAGATGCCCTTGCTGAACTGAACCACACCCAAGAAAGGCGTAGTCCCTTGTAATTTAGCAGTTGAATTATCTGGGGGGGTTTTATGTCTGGTTTGGCTTTTCCTCTAACCCCACCCACCTACCTACTTCCATGTGCAGGCATTGATAGTGCTTCTTGAGTAGCTGATTCATTGCAGTGTGCACAAGTGTTGAAGTACAACACAACCCACATGGATTTGTGCTGTTTGGGATTAGTTAAACCACACTTTTCCAAAACTGTTTCCCTAAGAAGGAGGAACTTTCCCTGCATCACTTACGTCTCTACCTAGAAACACTTTTGGCAATGGAGGGATTAGTTTTCCTTCATGGCTGATTATCAAAAACAAAATGGCATACTGAACAGGTGGTTCTTGAATTAAGACCACAACTGAGCACAAAATTTCTGTTGCTGAGATGTGATTTTTGCCCTATTTTACAACCTTTCTCGCCATGGTTGTTAAGTGAATCACTGCAGTGGTTCAGTTAATAACATGGTTAAGTGAATCTGGCTTCCCCATTGACTTTGCTTGTCAGAAAGTTGTAAAAAGTGACCATGTGATCCTGGACACTGCATAAATATGAAACAGTTGCCAAGCACCTGAATATTGATCATATGACCACGGGCATGCTGCAACGGTCATAAGTGTGAAAAATGGTCGTAAGTCACTTTTTTCAGTGTTGCTGTAACTTTGAATGGTCACTAAATGAACTGTTGTAAGTCAAAAACTACCTGTACTAACTTGGCTACTAGGAGCATTGGTTCTTCATCTGGAGAGCTTCAGGTTTCCCACCTTTTAATAGTTAGTGTGTGTGTGTGTGTGTGTGTGTGTGTGTGTGTGTGTGTGATAAACATATAGATACCCATTAAATTCTCACATTCCACTGCAGAAAATAAAAGCAGATGATCTCATTGTGGTGGGAGAAGCTTTCCATGGAAAGGAAAATATATTTCCTCTGGATATCTATTAATTTTTTAAGAGTGCATATGCCATGTGCTTTTATGGCTATAAACCATCTTTCTAGTAGAATGTGTGCCACAGTACCATGAAATGCATTTGTGGTTACTACTGTGAACTGGACACACTATAATACTGACAGATATGAACAGACAATCCTATGATAGATTCCAGCCATACTTCATTCAGTTCTACCAATTTTCAATTTGCAGACTTCTCTGACAACCTTGCAAAGCTAGAGGCAAATTAAACAGCAAAATTCTTATCACTTGTTTTAAAAAGAAAAGTCTTATGACCAGATATGTGTCACAGAATGCACTCCCATCGGGTTAATTGAACTCCTTCTTTCAGTAGGATAGAAGCTTAAATACAGATACCATGTTGAAAGTAAAAATGCTGCCTCAAGCAAAGCATTTCAAAAGTAGTTGTAAGTCTGATGCTAATACTTTCATTGAATAGGAGTGGTGTTTTAGTATTCAAAACTGCTACTGTTTGTTGGCCAACTGTATTTCTAAGCGCGCATGCAAGCACACAAACACACCCAGACACACAATTATCCATAAAAGGTGCCTACCGCAAATTTCCTTGGCCCCTGGTAGGTAAGATTTTATGGTAGTCTTCAGGCAAGCAATTCCATAATTATATGCTTGCATTAAAGCAGTAACAATGAATGGTAACTACCTCTTTCTCTTTGGTCCCTCCCTCCCTCCCTCCCTCCTTCCACAGGCTGGCATGATAGAGAGGGTGGGGAAAACGTGCATGCCAATGCAATTCATTTCAAAGATATAGATAGCAAGTGTGTGCTAAAACTATCTACAAACAGCTGTCATTTCAAAACAGCTCTAAGAGGATCAGGTTTTCTCTTGAACTGCCGGCATATATCTGTAGAACATGGGCAGCAACTGGGAGTCACTATCAGTTTCCATAACACCTTTTAGCATGCAGAATCTTGAATAACTGTAATGCCTTTCATAGTACCCTGATAACAATTCAGCACGGTAGTTCAAACGGCAGAATGTAACTTGCCTAAGTCACCTAACAAACCACATGATTTAGGAGCAACTTTCTATCATCCATTAGACTAAGATTCCAATTCTTATTCCTATGCCATGATAAACAATTAAAAAGATATAGTCAGTTATAGCGAGATGAAGGAAGTTTTGCAGAAACATCATGATCGCTACCCCTTCCATTTAACTGAAAATGGAGGATAAATGTCAAAGGATCATAAAAAAGCAAAACATAGTGTAAATGATTTAGTTTTGTTGAAAAAGTGAGCTTCAATAAAATAGGAAGCCCAGTGACCACTAACTTAGTCCAATATCTATGGAGATTCTCAATCATCCAGGTCAGTTGTCCCAAAGGTGCATTTTCCAGGTGCTTTGGAAAAAACACCTTTGGGGCAGCTTAATCCAATGTCTGAATTTGTTCCGTTTAGGATCATTTATTTTACAACATAGAATAGGAAAATCAGAAAGGCCTCTTTTGCTTTTTATTTGTAGATTCCATTAAGTTTGATAACTGTTATCCTAGTGACTACTTCATTATTTCTGTTAAAGGAAAGTTCACGATTATCTTACTTACTAAACAAATGAGTTGTTTACTACCAATCTCTGCTATCAGAAAAAAGACATTATGATGCCTTGTTTTGTCCTCTTTGGCACAATTTCAGTGCACACAATTTACTTTTTACAAACTGGCAATATGCAACTTGCCAAATTAACAGAAAGAACTAATCAGGCAGGCAGAACATCAAAATAAGTGGAAAAGAATGCTTACATTCACTGTCTTCTGTAATACTATTTGCCCTCCTGGCTAATAGGCCCCCAGACTGTACACACATCTCTGGAATCACATCCATCAACTCCACTGTTTCTACTACAGTAATAGTGGAGGAAATATATCTGTTTCATAAATATCTTGAAAGAAAACAGGGTTTATGAATACAATTGAACAATTGAAAACAATTTTATCTTTTATATAAAATGTATTTAGTCCAGAATTCAATGACCCCTGGTACAAAAAATAAGAAACTGAGAACAAAACTTCAGTGAAATAACTTTAATCTATCTCCTGATGAATGAGAAAACAAGAAGCAATACATTGCACAATGTTTAAAAAATCCTGATACTGCATATGTAGTATGTCACAGAAGTGAGTACACCCCCTCACATTTTGTAAATATTTTAAGTATGTCTTTTCATGTGACAACACTGAAGAAATGACACTTGGCTACAATGTAGTGAGTATACAGCTTGTATAACAGTGTAAATGTGCTGTCCCCTCAAAATAACGCAACACACAGCCATTAATGTTTAAACTGCTGGCAATAAAAGTGAGTACACCCCTAAGTGATAATGTCCAGTGGAGCCCAAAGTGTCAATATTTTGTGCGGCCACCATTATTTTCCAACACTGCCTTAACAGTGGTCGTTTTGGAGGTGTGTTTGGGGTCGTTATCATGTTGGAATATTGCCCTGTGGCCCAGTCTCCGAAGGGAAGGGATCATGTTCTGCTTCAGTATGTCACAGTACATATTGGCATTCATGGTTCCCTCAATGAACTAGCTCCCCAGTGCCGGCAGCACTCATGTAGCCCCAAACCATGACATTCCCACCACCATGCTTGACTGTAGGCAAGATACACTTGTCTTTGTACTCCTCACCTGGTTGCCGTCACACATGCTTGACACCATCTGAACCAAATAAGTTTATCTTGGTTCCAGAAATCCATGTCCTTAATCTGCTTGTCTGCAGCAAACTGTTTGCGGGCTTTCTTGTGCATCATCTGTAGAAGAGGCTTCCTTCTGGGACGACAGCCCTGCAGACCAATTGGTTGCAGTGTGCGGTGTATGGTCTGAGCACTGACAGGCTGAACCCCACCCTTTCAACCTCTGCAGCAATGCTGCCAGAACTCATACATCTATTTCCCAAAGCCAACCTTTGGATATGACGCTGAGCATGGGCACTCAACTTCTTTTGTTGACCATGGCAAAGCCTGTTCTGAGTGGAACATGTTCTGTTAAACCGCTGTATGGTCTTGGCCACCGTGCTGCAGTTCAGTTTCAGGGTTTTGGCAATCTTCTTATAGCCTCGCCATCTTTATGTAGAGCAACAATGCCTTGTTTCAAATCCTCAGAGAGTTCATTGCCATAAGGCGCCATGTTGAACTTCCAGTGACCAGTATGAGAGAGTGAGAGCAATAACACCAAATTTAGCACACCTGCTCCCCCTTCACACTTGAGACCTTGTACCACTAACAAGTCACATGACACCAGGGAGGGAAAATGGCTACTTGGGCCCCATTTGGACATTATCACTTAGGGGTGTATTCACTTTTGTTGCCAGCAGCTTAGACATTTATGGCTGTGTGTTGCGTTATTTTGAGGGGACAGCACATTTACACTGTTATACAAGCTGTATACTCACCACTTTACATTGGAGCCAAGTGTCATTTCTTCAGTGTTGTCACATGAAAAGATATACTTAAATATTGAGGGGCGTACTCACTTCTGTGATATTTTCATAACTTATAAAATTGTATATTTTAAATAATAAACATATTCATATCAATTTATTAATTTTGTAATGCATAACATTTCACTCATACTTCACAGTTAGAAAAACAGAGAGTTCACAAAATTTAACTTCAGGATCCAGATCTGTTCAAAAACATAAGGAGACCATGAACAAGGAAAGTACACTACAAGAAGTAAGTACAAATAAATAGGTTCATAATGTATATTAAAATAAGACATATGTTTAAACTTCATTATATTAAAATAATGTATTGTGCTGTTATGCTGTGTTTTATGTTAACAATTGACAATGTAAATAATGAAAGCATGTTGTGAAAAAATGTAGTGCTAAGACAAATATAGATTTTTTTTTAATATCTAAGGGTTTCCTATTGTCAAAGTATATGGAATATATTCAGTTACAGAAGAATGACTAACTTTAAACTTTAATTTATTAAATATGTATAGCCATAGCCCACAACATACATTAACATTACAAATATTTAAAGTAGAATTAAAACAGAACTTAATACAATACTGGCCCATACCTACCACGGTTTAACTTCCATTTATTTAGATAAACCTTTCTGTAGTTAATGCAAGTAGTGTTACAGCCTGTAGTTGTTTAAAATAAGATGAAAGAATTAAAAAAAGTCATCTGAACTGAGAGATACCCACATCTTTTCAATATATGTCTCACAGGCTGCTAAATATAATAAAAGATATAAAAGCTTATTGGACAAATGTTCTGTCTGAAAAGGGAAGAACAGGAATGTGTAGCTATCTACCCTCAATCACTGTTAAAGGCATAGTTTGCGGTTTTAAAACGGAATGCTTGCCAGGCTCGGTAGAAAGCTATGTGAATTAAATACTTACCTCTTTAATGGTTCAGTTTTAGATTGCCGCATCAAGGTCAGAACCCCTCATCAGCATATACCTGGACTGGCCCCAATAAGAAATCATGCCTTTCCTATTAAAAAATCAGTGCTGTGAAAAATATACAAAAAGTTTTAAAACTCTGTCTCATTGCAATTACAATTAGATAATGTTGGGTTTGATAAGAACAGAATTTGACACCTTACAGCAGCTAAACATAGTGTTTATCACTTCTTTTTTTACATATACAGACATTCACATGTCCTTTTTTCTTTTCTTTTTTATCTCTGTTAATTATTTTAACAAGTTTTACTGTCCTTTTCATCTCTGACCATAGAACAAATAAATGAAATCAAATAATTAAGGAATGATGTCTAATATTGTGGTTTATACAATAATAGTGTGTGAAATTGACGAGTGCTTTGAAGGAGACAACTTATGAAGCTATATTGCAATAATTATATAAATATGTAAAACTGTTTTTCACAAAATCATTTAGGCAAGCAACACTCCGTCTGAATTAAATATCAAGACAGACATAGAGCAGTTACATGGAAATCAGAAAGAGAAAGAAAAGTGTGAGTTTTTCAGAAAAATCACTTTATTGAAATGATTGATGAAATAGAATATACTGATGTCACCAGATTCATATAGTAACATTTTCTGTTTTAATTACTTCAGTCATATTTTCAGATTGTATTACTATAGCCTATTTTATATATCACTTTTTATTTAGGTGAAAGTATTAGTAGTGATACTTCTATTGGATACAACAATGAAATGGGCATGAGTTTGGCTTCCTGGCAAACATGTGAAGAAAATAATGATATCTCCATGCATGCTGACATTTCTGATGATCCAGATGCCCATCAGTGGTTGGCTACCAATTTCTCAGGTATTGGTTGGCTACCAATTTCTCAGGTCTTAAAAGGGAAAGATAAACTGAGTGGATATTAATCATAACATTACACTTCAGCTAAGGAAACTGATTTATGAAATGGTTGAGCTTTCTACATCTTGCTTGTAGCTAAAACAAAAGACATCACATCTTCATTCATTCATTCCATGCTCAGAGCCTTATACCAGCACTTCTGCTTTGCCTTCCCTAGTGATTAGCCCTTTCACTTCTTCCCAGACATGGGAATATATATGGTAATGTCATATTTCTTAAGTGCCTAAACTGTGTTAACTTTAGTATATGTAATAGAAGAGTATATGTCTGTTTATGTGTAAACTTTTATTTCTGCATATACTTTTCCATTGATACAGTAATATCCTCCAAAGTGAGATGTAGCTAGCATACCTTGATTGGTTTTTAGGTACAGGATCAAGATGTTTTTTCTCCTGGGAATTTTAAACAATGTGTTAATTTTTAACATGCTGATGTTCATAAACATTTTATTCAAGCTGCTGCATTTAAGGTTTTATTGTCTTTATCATCTACATTTTTCTTATTATATATTTCAATTGCTCTAGAACTTTGTATGATTCAGTATAACTAAATGGGAAACCCGAGTTCTTTAAAAAATGTTTTTATATCATCATGATAACCTATGTATATAATTTCAATAAAGTGGTATTTAAGCATTATTGATGGTATAAAGGTCTATCTTTATACCTTTACAGATAGAAAAAAATGAAATTTGTATCTTTGTACCTTGGTTTCTAATTTACACCTGTAAAAGTTTATATTGGCTGTGTTTTATAATGTATTCTATCTACGGGAATCATTCTTGCTTAAATTTGATTAAATACATCAGATAAACAAGTTTAAAGCAAGAATGGTTCCCATAGATAGAATACATTATTCAACAATAACATATATAGTGTTAATTTTTCCATTGTTGTATATTCTCGGAGTTTAAGTTCCCAATCAGATATTGTTACAATTCTATCTTTCTTCTAGTATTGGACAACATTTAATTTTGTTTCTATAAGCATAAATATCAGTAAATTATGATGTTTTCTGGAATTATAGCTAGTAAGAAAAATGTGTTCCGAACTTCATTAGAAAAGGAGCTATGGCACCAATCATAAATTGAGCTTATGGCTACTCCCTCATCTCCAAATGCTGTCTTTGTAGTTTCCTCATGAGGAGCAACTGTCTGGAGCTGAGTGATCTCCTGTCCTCTCCTTATTCAAAGAGCCAGTCTGCTCACTGGCTTTTGTGGAGCCATCTTCTGTTAAAAAAACTAATGCAAACTATTCTTTCTTCTAGACAGCAGTGAATTCCTTACTGATGATTGTAGCATAATTGCTGGTGGCACTCTTACTGGATGGCATCCTGACTCTGCAGCTGTATTATGGAGAAGAACATTGGGAATTCTTGGAGATGTAAACAATATCCAGTCTCCTAAAATACATGCCAGAGTTGTTGAATATCTCTTTGAGTTATGGCACAAATTAGCAAAGGTGAGGTTGAATTTATCATGAATTTACTGTAAGATAGGCAGGTAAAATAAACATTGTATAATATATTCAAATCAAATGAAATTTTAAGTATTTTAAAATAGCCTTAGTAACCCAATTTATTAAGACTTCAACAGTTGATTAGGCAGGGGGCTTTACAGTCACAGGGAACAGAGCTCTCCATTCCTGTGCTGGCTTCTCCCTGTTTGTTGACTCCGAAAGGAGCCAAAGCCGCCTTGTAGGGGTGGTGAAGCTAAAGAGGGGCACTCTGAGAGGTCTCTCAACTCTCAAGATCACAACTCTTCTGCTGAACCCCTGGGCTTTTTCCCTCTATGCCATAGCGAGGAGAAGAGGCAGTCTAAAGTTGGCTGCTAGGAAGCTGGGACAGTCGACGACATCTAAGCACAGTGCAGGAGCGGACATTGGTGAACAGTATATGAACTGGGTGAGAGGATATTTTCAGTTAAAATTTGACCCCAAAGAAATTCAGGGGAACTATCTACTTAGAACTATTTGTTAGACGGCGAACAAGCATTTTGAAAGGGATTTAAGCATTTAAACTGGAAGGGGAAGATTTAAAGAGAGAGGGGAAAAATTATTCTTTAAATATACAGAAAATTGGTCTCTCAAAGTGAGAAGACGTGGTATTGAGAAAGCATTTTTAAATGCTGAAACTATGGATTTTAAAAAATACTGCTTTTTCATTTCAATTATAATGTAAAATAATTAAAATTAGATGTCCCAGCAACAACATTGTGAAGTAGAGAGCGCCATCTGCTGATGAGAGGAAAGCCTGAGAATAACCATTTGAAGGACAGTGAAAATACTGGATTACATTCATCTACCCGAAGATCACTGGAGACTTTAAATAAGATCCTTAACTAAAAGACCCCTGAATGTTATATGATTAAATTCATAAAAGTGATTTGAGGAGGCTTGGATAACCCCTGGTCTATTTAAATAGATTAGACCAGTTATTCATGAGATATAAAGAATTGTGATTTGTGTAAGCTCAGCTCTGAATAAATGGTTCCTGGGCTTTTGACTAAAAATGGGATCTACTAAAATAAAATATGCAACACAAGGCGGAATTGAGTGCAATTTTAAACGCGATGTAGCTGATGTTCCAAAGCATTAAGGATCTTATACAGAAACAACACAAGGTGACTGTGGAATTACTTGATGGCATAGATCAAAAACTGGAAAATATTATAAAAGGGACAATGAACAAAGACCAGGATGTTCAGGAAAGGAAGGAACCAGCAGAAGGAATGGAGGAAAAAGCAGAACAGAGAAAACAGCAAAAACAAGACAACAAGGAAGAGATATCAAAATTAATAATGATTAAGGAATTTAAACAGTAGGAAAACAATTTAAAAGACTTAAAGAGAGAATGGGAGAAACAGGAAGATATTTTGGAAAAGGAGTTAGGGGTTAGAACAGATAGCTTTAAAATTAGGCAGTGGAAAAGGGTAGGGAGGAGAGAAAAAGTTGGATTGAACAGTCAGGATGCAGATGTAGATAGAGTTAAAGATTCAAGAGAAG
>JANHFL010008237.1:271374-303730 GCA_032468155.1 Oxyrhabdium leporinum
TTTTCCCTCTTTTGGGGAGGCGAACGGGAGGAAAATGGAGAGGGGGATTTTGCTGTCTGTCATCCATTCCTCAAGCTCAGCACAGACTGAGGGAAGGACGACAGGCAGAAAAATCCCCCCTCCCCATTTTCCTCCTGTTCGTGAAAAAGCCTCCATTCCGAAACTTCAGTGTTCAGATTGGAGGCTTTTTGACGAACAGGAGGAAAAAGGGGAGGGGGGACTTTCCTGCCTGCCATCCTTCCCTCAGTCTGTGCTGAGGAATAGATGGTAGGCAGGAAAATCCCCCTCCCCATTTGGTCTCAGTGCACATGCCGGGTCTTACTGTCTTGTAGCACGATGGAAACGCAGAGCTTAGGCTCTGCCGGGACACAATGCACCACCGCCCGCTCCAAGGTGATGGACAACCACCAAGTCAGCCGCTGTTTGGCCGGATGCACACGAGCTTCAGGTAGTGTCCAATTTGCGTGTTGGTCAGCATGAAGATCTGCTTGGAGCCAGCCGGGGCTTCCACCCAGCTGTTGCTCATGGCGGTTGATGACGGCCGTCTCAGCTAGCTCAATCTTCTGCTTGTAATACCGATGGAAGAGGCAGTTCCAGGCGGAGCCAAACTCGACTTGGAGCTTGGGACACATGGGGAAGCTGGCCATGAGAGAGCGTGGGAGTGCCTTGGTAAGTGTGGGTGGATTGCACTCCACATGGTAGTGGGTCTCGCCGATTTGCAGCACCGACCCATCTTTCCAGGCCTACAGGAGAGAAAGATATACCACAAAAAAAAGAGAAAAGAGAATGAGAGGAAATAGCAAAGAGAGAAGGGGCAACAGCAAAAGAACAAAGAGAGACAAGAACGACTAGAACAACAAAACCCATTTATAAGTAAATCATGGAAGGACATAAAAAACTTTTGTCAATTAACATAAATGGATTGAATTCGGCTATAAAACGGAAAAGGACTTTCAGTAAATTAGAAAAATTAAAGCTGGACATAATTTGTATGCAACACAACAAGCTATTGGAATATCCCAAAATAGGGAAATTATATACTTCTCTATCACAATAGAAGAAGAGAGGAGTAGCTCTCTATATAAAAGAAACAATACATGCTAAACAAATATTTAAGGATGAAGAAGGGAGGATTTTGATGGTTGAGATAACAATGAATTATAAACAGACACTCCTTGTAGCAATCTATGCTCCAAACAGTAAACAAGAGGACTTTTATAGTAAATTACATAAGAAAATAGCAGAATTGGAATATGAAAACATTTGTGTAGTGGGAGATTTCAACGCAATTGTAGATGTGAAATTAGATTACAAAACTAGGAAAGTGAAAAAAGCGAGGAAAACGTTATCAAAGGCTTTTCTTAAAATGGTTGATGAGTTAGGCATTCAAGTTGCATGGTGAGAGATACATCCTAAGGAAAGCCAATATTCATTTTACTCAAATATTTGATTAATTTTTAAATATTTGAGTAATTTTTGATTCCTCACAACCACCTAGATTTTCTCCATCACCTATCTATCCCTAAAATGGTCTTCCAGTAGTGCACTCATCACCTGAGAGCCTGAATCCATCCACCTTGCTGCTGGTCAGTCTTCTCTTTCCTTCCACCTCTCCCAGCATTTGTTCAATGATCCATTGTTTTTTCTTGGCTGTCCATGGTATTCTAAGTCTTCTCCATCACTAAAGCTCAAAGGCATCAATACCCTTTCTATCCTGCCTCTGCTACTAATTTTTGGTTGTTTGGCTTGCTTTACTTGCCCTTCTCCAGAAAACATTTTTTCTTTCATTCCCCCCCCCCTTCTTCTGCCTCTTTTCTAAATACCTCTACCACCTGCTTCTGCTATAGGTGTACTTTCCCACGGGCACTCTCTCTTGCTCTCAGAGGAGAAAGAGGAAGGAGAAAAAGGAGATGCGCTAGCCTGCAATCCCACCATCAGAGTCAGCCCAGATGTGGTGGCAGGATTATGGGGTTGGTGGAGGTAACTAGATTAGGAGGAGGCTGAATTCAATAGGTAGGTCTATCACCGTAATAAAGCTATATTTGCCTTGAATTAAAATGCGGAAAGTGCTAACATTTACAACAGACTGCTCTGCAGGCAGACAATTGTGGGAAGTAATATCCATCTGGTTCAGTTCCAATCCGGGAGAAAGACACTGGAAACATGGAGGCTGATTGGAAAGAAGGCTTAATGATGAAGCAGAACCACATGTGGCTCTGGGCAGCTGACCACATGGAGTTGAGAGTGGGGTTTTTTATACCTTCTCTTAAATTTCAAACTTGAATATTGAAATAAGAAGTGGTTATTTTTAATATTTACTGTCAAAGTCCTCACCTTACAGCACTCCTCAATTTATTATGATCCCATGTGATATTCTATCCTCCCCCTCACCCTGCCCTCAAAAGCACAATTTTACCCAAACTGTATCAGTAAACCATATCATTGCTGGAGGTGATTTGAATTAAAATTTGGGTTCTTTAAGAGACCGTAACACCCTACCATGCACATTATATTCTTAGATACATAAGATGTCAGCATCAATGAAAAAGGAAGTAAAGGTAGTCCTTGATATAAGACCGTAATGGAGCCTGCCCATTACGGCTGAATACTGTGACAGTCATAAATTGGTTCAGTCATGTGACCAACCCAGTTTTATGACTTTTTTTCTGGCGGTCATTAAATGAATGTGGTGATTGTGTCAGCCAGCCTGTTGCTTGCTGCCATAGAAAGGGGGGAGGGAATAGGGGGAAGATTACATTGCAGCTTTGCAACTGCTGTTATCTCCAAGGCCGAATTCGCTGGCTCTGGTATGTGGTTGCCTAGCTACAACGGGGTTGGGCTGTATACTGTGTTTGAAGTTGATGTGTTCTCTTGTTTACCCTCATAGCTTGCTTGAAACCGTTTGCATTCAGTTTGTTCCTAGTAAAAGTACTTTTCTCTAAATCTATGGAGCCAAGGATTTCTCTTTCCTAGGAATTGAACAGAGGCAGCCCTGACATGAAGCAAGCTATCCTTTAATGGTCAACCAGGATACAGCAGTCTACCGTGGGGACCAAGCATCCAATGTCCAACCATAGGGGTGAGCTGGAAGAAATTGGAGCTACGGACAGCTCCCCCACTAGACCACACCGGACTCTAGGTGAGGCAGAATGGCAAGAGGAGGTGGACTTCAGTGAGAAGCCCATCAGGCTCAGGTGGGCAAGGGGCATGAGGCAAAGGGAATACCCCCCCCCCCTCGAAGAGAAGCACAGAGGAAGCCATGCTGAACCAGGCTCTGTTCCTGATACAACAGGTTAGGGGGAGTCAAAGAGCCCAAGAGCCTCTTGCACAGGCAGCTTCTCAAGGTCCATGGGTCACCCCAGACCAGGCTGCTCAAGCCACTCCGCCTGCAGGGACCATTCCTAGAAGGCACCGGGCCCCAAAGAGCTTTGGGTGTTACGTATGGGGGAGACCCTGAGCAATTGAGGTTCTTCCTGGTGCAAGTCTGGAACTACATGCAGGAGTATGGGGCCGAACTGGAGACAGCAAAAGCCAGATAAGACGAGTAACCATGGCCCTGTAAGGGGTGGCGGCAGTGTGGATGGTCTCCCTCTACAATGATAATGCCCCTCAACTGCAGAACTATAATCACTTTATGGCAGCCCTTCACCAAAGGTTCAAGGATCCACTGGCTGAGCGCAAGGCTAGGATCCGGATAAAGACCATCACCCAAGGGAAACGGTTGTTGACCACATACACCCAGGAGTTTTAAGAGTTGGCATGACGGTTGGCCACATGGTCCGAAGACATCCTCATTGACTGCTTCAAAGATGGCCTCAATGACGACATCTACCACACCTGCGTCTCACACAGGTCTCCACAAACCCTACAACGCTGGTATGTGTTGGCGGCAGAAGTGGAGATAGACCTTGCCTGGGACCAATGCTGGAGGACCGGTAGACAGGGTGAGTCCTTCCCTCCCATGCATAAGAAACACCCCAGGAGCACAATGTACCTCAGATGTGAGGGGGAGGGGCACCAAGCTGCAGTATACCAATACAGCAGACCCAACCTCAGTGCCACGGCAACCCCGAGGGAGGAGGCAAGAAAACCAGCTCCAAGAACCCGAGAGACAGTGCTGAAAGGTCTGGAGGTCGTAGAGTTCACCCCTCCTGGCTCTGAAGGGTTAGGGACTCCGACCAACTCAGGTGAGGCTGACAGCGACAACGATGAGGATCCCTCAGTAAGTCGGTGGGTGACCTCTGTAACCCTCCCTGTGGAGTTAGTGGTGCCCTCTTCGGGGGCCCAAGGGAGGATGCTGGCTTTATTGGAGTGCACTAGTTGTGTAGTCAGCCTTGAAGTCGTTGAAAAGCTGGGACTGAGACTCACGGCTAAGTGCCCATAGCGTTTTGCCAGCTAGATGGGACTATAGCTGGAGGGGGTCCAGCTCACTTTATAACTGAACCAGTAGGGATGAGAATGGGAAAGCATAAAGAGACTCTGAATTTTATAGTGGAGCCAGGAATGGAGAGGCCCCTCCTACTTGGACTGTCTTGCTTGCAGAAATGGAACCCTGAAGTGAATTGGAGAGGGGGCTTTTAAAGATTCGGCAGAAAGTAACCAAGAAAGAAGAAAAGATCCCAAAACCCAGCTCTGAGAGAAACAAAGGGCAAAGGGAGCTGCGGGTAGCAGCTCGGGATCACTCAATAAGCGAATCCAAAATCCCAAAGGAGTACTGGGACTTGAGAGATGTGTTTAGTGAGAAAGGCTCTGATGTGCTCCCACCCCATCACCCCACAGACTGCAGTATTGAAATCCTTCCTGGAGCTAAATTCCCGAAGCCTAAACTTTACTTGATGACTCCACGCGAGCTATGAGAGCTTTACACCTTCGTAGACAAGAACTTAAAATGTGGATTTATCCAACCAGAAGGCCACAGGTGGCAGCCCCAGTTTTGTTCCGGAAGAAAGATGGACTCTTTGTCTATGTGTTGATTATAGGGGGCTAAACGCAGTGTGGCTAGAAAATGTCTACCCTGATGAAGGACATGTTGGCACATCTAGCCAAAGGAAAAAATCTTCACTGTTAGACTTGCGGAAAGCTTACTACCGGGTGCAAATCAAGGAGGGCGATGAATGGAAACCTGTGTTTAATTGCCCCCTGGGATGTTCCAGTTCTGGGTGCTCCCTTTCATCTTACAGGGGGGTCTCGCGATGTTCATGCAACTGATCAATGAGGTGCTGCATGACTTTTTGTACAAGGGAGTGTTGGTGCATATGGATGATATTTTTATATACACTGAAATAAGGGAGGAACATGTGAAATTGGTGCGTGCAGTCCTTAAAAGACTCCAAGCCGCTAAACTATATGCAAAATTTTCAAAGTGTGAATTTCATCAAGATAAGAATGATTAACTGGGTTATTGTATCTCAAATGAAGGAGTGGAAATGGACCCAGAAAAGCTAAAGGCAGTGTTGGAGTGGGTCCTTCCCCGCACTAGGAGGCAATTGCAAAGCATCCTGGGTTTCACCAATTTCTACCAACAGTTCATCCCCTCCTTTGCAAAGATCATGTTACCAATAACCACTTTTAAAAACTAAGGGCAAAGGGAAGCCAAAACTGGGTCAGCCACTTAAGTGGACCATGGAGTGCCATGCAGCATTTGAAAAGCTCAAACGACTGTTCGCAGCAGAACCCGTGCTGAAGCATCCCAACCCAGATGCTCCATTTGTAATTCAGGCCCACACGAACAATATAGCCGGGGGGGCGGTGTTATTGCTGAAGAATGTCTGGGGGTTGCTATGGCCATTTGCATACAGTTCTAAGAAACTCACCAAGACTGAATAGAGGTGGGTGATAAGGGAGAAGGAGGTGTATGCAGCGTGGTGGGCTCTACTCACTTGGCGGCATTTCCTGGAAGGGACAAGAATGCCATTTGAGGTATGGACAGGCTATCCCTTAATTAAATCCGTTGGACTTTAATTGTTTCAACTTCACCCTACATTATGTCCCAGGGGAGAAGAATTTTATGGCAGATGCTTTGTCTAGATTGCCCCAATACAACGGCATTAAAGCTGAAGTGGTCAGACCTATTATCCCCTTGAAGCAGCTAGCAGCCCCGGTAGCCACTAGAGCTCAGGGGAAGGAGGAGTCTGAGATTCCAAATGAACTGTATGAGAAGCTCAAAGAAGTACTAAAAGCTGATGAATGGCTTACTACCCACAAAAATGACTGCATCATGCGTGATGGACTGGCTTGGGTCGGGGCCAAATTATATGTGCCCTCAAGCTTGAGAGACACCATATTAAAGGGCACCTATAACTCTAAGTCAGCAGGACATTTTGGATTTGTAAAAACCCTGCACTTGGTTAAGAGGCAGTTTTGGTGGCCTTCCTTGGAGAAAGACATTGAAAGCTATGTGGCCAGCTGTCCAGTTTGTGCTGCAGCAAAGAGACCTCCAGGAAAACCCACAGGACTTTTACAGACAGTGGCTAACCCCCAGGCACCATGGAAAGAAATATCTATGGACTTTGTTGTGGAATTGCCTGTAAGTGGGGGAACATTATTTGAGTTGTTACTGATCTTTTTTCAAAACTGGTGCACTTTGTTCCGTGTCACAAAATTCCCTCCACAAAATGTTAGCTAAACTCTTCGTAGAACACATGTATAGGTTGCATGGTGCGCTTGAGCGCATCATTTCCAATAAGGAAGTGCAATTTACATCACAGTTTTGGCGGGAATTTTTGAAGCTGTTGGGAACTACCAGGGCTTAAGCTCCTCCCATCACCCCCAAACTAATGGGGCTTGTGAGAGAACTAACACAGTCCTGGAACAGTACCTCAAGAGCTACATTAATTACCAACAGGACAATTGGGCTGACCTTTTGCCTTTTGCAGAGGTAGCATATAACAATTCTGTGCATAGTAGCACAGGTTCACCCCATTTAAGGTGGCCTCCGGTCAGGACTTTGTAGCTATGCCAGAGTTGCCTCAAGAGAAACCACACATACCCTCCTTAGTGGAGTGGATAATCCAACTGCAGAACACTTGGCCAGTTGCCCGTAAGGCACTGGAGGAGACACGTCAGGCACAAACAAAAAATGTGTGAAGCCAAAAGACTTTAAAGTAGGTGACAGAGTCTACCTCTCCACAAAGTACTTACGGTCCACCCAACCATCTAAGAAACTTGGTCCTAAATACGTGGGCTAATTCCCAATTGTTAAAGTAATTAACCCAGTCACTGTAAATAACCTAACTGGATTTGCCCAAGAACCTCAGGTGTATTCACCCTATATTTCACTGCAGTCTGCTGAAGCCTGAAACTCTGTCACTCCTCCTGTACCTACTCTGATTGAAGGGGAGCAACATTTTGAAGTTAAAGAAATCCCAGATTTCAGGAAACATAGGAGGGTCCAATATCTCATTGCCTGGAAAATTTACCCCCTGCGCAGTTCGAATAGGTGGATGCTAAACATGTCTGGGTGCCTAAACTCCTTCAGACTTTCCATAGAAAATATGGACAAACCCTGACAGGATCGCTATTTTTGATGTGATGCCTCTGTTATGGTGGGCCGAATGTCAACCAGCCTGCTGCTTGCTGCCATAGAAAGGGGGGAATAGGGGGAAGATTACATTGCAGCTTTACAACTGCTGTTATCTCCAAGATCAAATTCGCTGGCTCTGGTATGCAGTTGCCTGGCTACAACGGGGTTGGGCTATGTACTGTTTGAAGTTGATGTGTTCGCACGTTTTCCCTCATAGCTTGCTTGAAATCGTTTGCATTCAGTTTGTTCCTAGTAAAAGTACTTTTCTCTAAATCCATGTAGCCAAGGATTTCTCCTTCCTAGGAATTGAACAGAGGCAGCCCTGACACTAAGTATACTGTGTCCATAGCATTGCTAGTCTACTAATTCAATCTCTATGTTGAAGAATGAAATAAGATTGGTTTGGCATGATCTGTTTTTAACAAACACGTGCTGACTTCTACTTATTACTTTACTTGTTTCTATATGTTTGCAGATCTGTTTTTTTATTATCTTCTCCAATATTTTCCGAGGTATTGATGTTAGACTGATTGGTATGTAGTTTCCTGGGTCTGTTTTTTCTTCCTTTTTTGAAGATGGAAACCACATCAGCTCTTTCCCAGTCTTCTGGTAGTTCCCTGGTGCTCCAGGATTTTTGAAAGATATGGTACAGTGGTTCCTAGATGACATCTGCCAACTCCTTTAGGGATTTACCATTTCTCTTACCATTTTTTTGCTTAATTTTTTTATTTCTACTCTGTCTTTCACAGTTGTGTTTTTGGTAGGTTAGGCTATAGTTTCTTTTTGTATGAAGATTGATGCAAAGAATGAGTTAAGCAGCTCTGTTTCGTCTCTGCTGCCTGTTACTTCCTTGCTGTCTTCTCTCTTTAGTGGACCAACTGTTTCCTTGATTGTTTTCTTGTTATTTATATGTCGAAAGAAACTTTTTTATTATCTTTGACTTTTGTTGCAAGTCTTTGTTCATTCTGAGCCTTTGCTTTCCTGACTTCATATTTGCAGATTCTGGCTATCTGCTGATATTTTGCCTTAGTTATGTGTCTCTCTTTCCATTTTTTGTACTTGTCCTTTTTGTCCTTTAGTTTATCAGAGAGATCTTTGTGAAGCCATGCTGGTTTCTTCTTGGATTTCTTGGTGGGTTTTTTTCAGTGATATTGTGCTGGACTGGGCATTTATAATCATGTTTCATCACTTCATTACATTTATATCCTGTCTTCCCTCCAGATGCTCAAGGTCGTATACACGGCACTTCCAGGTTTTCTACCAAACTTCTATGAGATAGGTTGGACTGAGTAATTGTTCCAAATCTCTCAGGGTCTTCATTGAAAATGGCTCTTCTCTGTTTTAGCCCAACAAGTTAGCACATACAATGTCTCTAGTTTTCCTTGCAATAACTTTCCTATTGGGTAGACTAGATCCTGGGTAAGGGATTGTATATTGTTCATAAAATATGTCTTCCATGTAGAAAGAGGTTGAAACATAAACAAACCAAACTTTTAAAAAACCTGTCTCTACTTCTATACAGTCTAATTGGTTTCTGTTATAGAAATGTCAATGTCTAGTTCTGTGTGATAGTCTTTCTTTCATTTTTTTTGTCTCCTTGCTTGCTATATATGGTACATTTGGGTTTTTTACCTATATGATGTGGATTATACTGTTATCAGAGAACTATGAAATGGTAGCCACTCATAATGCTAAATTTAGTGTAGGTTGACATCTTGCACTTTGAAGATCTTCCTAAATAGAAGCAATCAGCTTAGTTAGCTTATTGACTTTTTGTTTAGTATGAATGCATGCATGCAACAATAAAAATTAGTACTAAAAGGAATATTTGTATTTTGTTGTAAAATTATTATTAAACATAATATAAGATATACTTTATTGATTAGTCAATTAGAATTGACCATATCAAACATGAGCATCAGCCACAATAAAATACAATAAAGTGAGATAAGAGATAAGTGAGATAAAATAGCTATGATGAGATAAAATAAAATAAAATATAGTAGGTAAGATAAAGTGTAGATTAAAAATATGATAAAATAGTATAAGGTAAAATAGATGAACAGTATTTTATTAAGTCGGTTGACTGTGTCAAATATTAAATGTAATAACTGTCCAAACATGAAAATTCCAAGTTTGACTATTAACATGGCTTCCATTTCTAAATAAATGTATGTAGCTTATAAGCATGCAAAATAACATCATGCTATCAAATACATGCTAGCGAAGTTTTTTATTGTACCCTAAACCATGCATAAGCAAAATAAGAAGTTAAATCAGTATTTCTAAATTTTCTAGTAAGCAACATAAAAATAATTCTCTTTTATTCCTCTTGGTGGCAGACTTAGCTTCAGATTTTTCAGTAAGCCGAACATGCAATTTTGAGACAGAATTGCTTTTCTGATTCTTCATGCATTGGTTCCCATTCTGAATACATTGTTTTATCTAAATTTGAACAAAGCTAGTGAGACTTTTAAGTCTATATACAGTATGTAAATGTTCTGGGAAGTTACAATATGTTTACCCATAAGGGTTAGATAAAAGCAGGGGATTTAAAGAAGATAATTTGCAAACATTTAATTTGCAAACATTTGACAATAATTAAAGGGTCTTCTCAACGTATACTTTGATGACGTTTTGGATCAGTGCACATGAATTACATCTGATTCAAAAGAAAAAAAATGCTTCAGATAATTCCTATGTATTATATTTGTGAGAGGTCACATGTTGAACCTAATCAGTTTAGGAAGCATTGCCTTTATGCTAAATCAACTTTATTTCCCCTCCCGATAACATCACATAGAAAAACACAGATGATGATTCATACTGAAATGCAAGCATTCATTTTTCAGCCCTTTCTTGGGTAGGATTAAGAATCAGAATCAGCAGATTGGGGATATGACAGCTATAAATAAGCATAAAACAGTAAAACATTGTTGGTAACAAACCTTGTTGGAATATTTAGATTCCTAAAGCATTACTTTTTGCCCTGAAATCAAAATATACTCCATGCAAAGCAAATTTCTGCATGCTTAAATGCTATTTGCTTTGCAGAGGAGAAATATATCTTCTCACTGAGTAAATATATGTCAGAGTAAAGTATTTGCAGAGGACCTACAGTGGCAATCCTCCCCCATGCATAAATACAGATCTGTTACTGAAATTCCTACATTTTACGTAGGGCTGCCACTATGAAAATATTTTCCTGCTGATATCTCAGATCCACAGAACTCGTTCAGAAATAGTAAAAAAAAAATCCCTTTTGTGGATTCTTAGGAGATAAGAAAAAGCAGTCTCTTCCAAAGAATGCTGGAATGATTTACATTTACATTACATTAGTAATCCAGATTGCTATGAAAAGCATTGAGGACAGCTCAATGAAACAGGTCATATTGATTCAACTGCATCCTCCAGGCAGTGACAGATCTAATTGGCAATAGGAGGTTCCTACTTGACAGTGAAGCGTTGATAGTAAAGGATCTCCTATATGTCCTGTATATATGTTATGTCCTGTATATATTTTAAGAGTAGCAAAAGGCTTGTTTCAAAGGCCAATGCTATAATAGTCAAAAATTCCTCTCCTGCCCTGCAAAATCTAGATGAAAAACATGTTGTTTGATTTCTTATAAATACAACCTCAGACTTTAGTGTTCTTAGGAATTGAGCTGATCATCTAAGATGGGTCAAATCTGATACTGTGTCATTTTTTTCCATTGGGAATCACATATATCAATGAGTAACAGTTTAACTAATCTGCAATATAACTACATATTTTATGTAAGAGATCTAACCTATTATATAAAAAGAGCTATACAGTAAGAAAAACAGATCTGTTTAAATGTGTTTTAAATGTTTAAATGAAACCCACATAAGCATTGCTCTCAATATTTTCATCCACCTGTTAATATCCTAATATAGTTAGGTTATATATTTCAAATTGTACTTATCCATGAATCTAGATGTTTTTCTGGAAATGGCAATCCCCAGGTATTTATTAATCTCTGGACAAAACCCAAATTTTTCGTACACCCTTCAGTACTTTTTTGCCAGTTGATGTAATATTTGACTTAATTTAAATTATTGTACCACTTTTAAAAAATTCAGGTTCTGTTGTTGGTAATCATTCAAATACAACTTGAAAATATCATCTGCTTATTACAATATTCTCTATTCAAATTTAAATAAACAAAAAATACCTTTGATTTCATAAGATTATCTTTTTAGGCATATCAGGAATTCTAATTCCAAATTTAAAACTGGAGGAGACATCCTTGACAATTTCATTTTAATTGCTAATGAAATCTCATTGATAATCTAATCGATTATCAGGCAGAGATATTAAGAAGAGTAAGTTGTAATCACAAAAATAAATTCTCTACGTAACCTAAATTTCCGTAACACTCAAAAGTAAAAACTGTTTTACATGATTTTTCTATATCCAAGGAAAGTGGCCTTACAGATTCACTTATATTAATATACAAAGCTATAATATAAACCAGAATTCTTTTATTATCTAAAGCTTGACATTCTTTTGTGAAAGTTGATTATGCAAAACAAATTATTATATCTTCCATAAACTTCTCATCAGCATAGCTGTTAAAATCTTAGCATTTATCATTTAACAGATATAGACCATGCATTAATCCGTTCAGCAGTGTTCTCAGTACCATTATGTCTCTTATCATAGGCCCTTTGCATTTTCTTCAGGTTGACCTTCCTGTTTTTTTCATGATATACAGGTAGTCCTCAGCTTACCACAGTTCATTTAGTGACTGTTCAAAGTTACAACGACACTGAAAAAAGTGACTTATGTCTGTTTTTCACCCTTATGACTGTTGCAGGATCCCCATGGTCACATAATCAAAATTCAGATGCTTGGCAACTGGTTCATATTTATGAAGATTGCAATGTTCTGGGGTCATATGATCAGCTTTTGTGATCTTCTGACAAGCAAAGTCAATTGGGGAAACCAGATTCACTTAACCACGTTACTAACTTAACAAATGCAATGATTCACTTGAGAACTGTGGCAAGAAAAGTCATATAATGAAATAAACTCACTTAACAAATATTTCACTTAGCAACATAAATTTTGGGCCCAATTGTCATAACTCGAGGACTACCTATATTATGTTATATTCTGTCTACCATCTGCAATGAAGGAGGTCTTCCCAGGCCTTGAATTGAATTTTTCATTCTCAGAATCAATAAAGTCTGCCATTTAGGGACAGCCTGGATGAATTCTGGATTGTAAGACTGCCCTACCAAGTTTGATTTTCTTCCTGCAGTGACAGTTGCAAAAAGTGTCGGCTGAGTAAATTTAGGAGGTATGCATTTCACTGCCAAAAGAGGGAAAACATATCTAATTGAATTCTTTCAGGTATTTTATTCTAGCCATTTTATTATCCCTAAATGAAAAAAGAGGCCCTACTGCCTTGCATGGGAACTTAAAGAAATGTTAATTTATACCTTGTCACAACTGTATTTTATGTAGGGGTAATTTTCATCTAAATTACTCTATTGCACTTACATCAGTGGTTCGCATTCATTGATTTTATTTTCATATTAGTAAAAGTAAATGTATCAAAAGTATCTTCACTCAATATTTGGATAACACTGTATATTTATTAGTTTATGACCTAACTATTCTATGGCAGCAGTCAGAGATAGCTGAGATTAAAAGATACTCCTGTGTATCTATACTGATATGTGTGAGACTAATGCCCTCTTCTGAAAATCAACTTTTGAGATTCCCGCAAACAAACTTAAAAGTTAGCAGCAAAGGTCACAATTATTATCTGCATCTCTCAACCTCTACTCAAACTTCATAGTCACTGCACTGCACTAATTCCATATAACTTCTCTTCTTCTTTTTTTGCCATACAAAAACATGAAACTTCTGGAGTAATCATGAGTTTCACTTGATTATAGCTCTTTGTTGAATAGATTCCTTTATAGGAAAATACTCTTAGCATTTTTTTCCTGCAATGGGTCTTCCAAGGTCCTCACCAGAATTCAGTGGGACCAGTTGGTTTATGTGAAATAGTTGTTAAATGTTTTTCTGTATACTAAGCAATGGAAGACAGCATTCTGCATCATTCATGTCCTTAAACAGAAACTAATTTTGTCCATGTTCTTTATAAAGCACAGGACAACTTTCTCCTTGGCCTTTATCAGGGTATGTGGTGAGAGGAGCAGAGGGGCAGTAACACAACCCTGGTGAAGGGGCTTGCCTAGAAGTATCAGAGACCAGAGCATGACGGTGTCATTACCACTAGCTGGAAAAACGAAGTGGGAGGAGGGTAGATCCCATCAATGTGGGAAGACATCTGAGCACACAGGTTTTGCTAGTTCTGCTAACTGTGAAGTTAAAAAATGTGTTACTATTTTGCTATAAGAATAAGCTTGAAGTGAAATCATTGTATGGTTGCAAGGGAATACACTGGGAATTCAGTGTCATTGACTTGAAATAAAATGTTCACTTTCATTCTTCCTGACTTCATGTTGATGTACCATATTTTTCGCTCCATAAGACGCACCTAGGTTTCGAGGAGGAAAAGACAAAAAAAAATATGAATATGGAGCACTGAATATGGAGCAGCAGTGTAGTGAGGGCAGGAGGCGGAGCCTGAGAGGACCACAAATAGGTGTCCTCTCATGTGCCAGCTCTGCCTATTGACTCCTGCACTGTGGAAAAGAGACAGAAGAGGCGGGGTTCAGTACTATAAAAGGACCCCGCTGCCGCGGCCTGGCTGCTATTCACCATATTCACTCCATAAAACGCACAGACATTTCCACCCACTTTTTGGGGGGGAGTGCATCTTATGGAACGAAAAATACGGTAATTCATAAAGTAGTCATTTGTTATACATTCAAAGTTGGTATTACTTTGTTGTTATTCTTTAGGAATTTTCTGGATTCTGATGTTTGGCAAGAATTGAGAATGATTTCTTTTTCATTGTGTCTTGTATTCTTCTTTTCCCTTAGTTTATTCTATCAACATCTCCCAGTTAAAAGAGCAACATCATGTAACAGTTGCATCATTTAATTTCTTTTTTTGTGCATACTCTACTCTAGATGCAAAGTTAATTAGAATTAGAGGCCTATTTTAGAAAAAAACATTCCTGCAATTACATATTTATTATTCTTACGCTCAGAGAGGAAAATAATGTACGGTAGCTGACAAAAGTCCAAAAATACTTCAACAATGTAACAATTTCCTGTAAACCTCTTAATTATCTTTCCACTAAAAGCAGTAGCATGCAATTAATGGGGCTTTGGACATGGAGTTTGCAATTTTTAAGTTTTATACAGAAAGCCTAATTTAAATATTAAACTTGAACGCAGAGAAAACCTAATAGCTCAAAACAATTAAGAGGATATATAGGGAAATTTCTAAACTAGTAGCGCAAACACTTATAACCTACTTCATTCATGTTATATAACTGTTCTTGATAAACCTTTCAATTCTCTTTTAAAAAAATATTTGAATTGGGTTTACCTGAGTATTTTACCAAAATAATTAATTAAATGTTGATGTTGCTTAGCTGCCTTCCACACCATTATAGCTTATTATTTAAATATCTCTTTTTATTGTAAAAGGAAAACGATGTTAAACTCTGTAGTACCTCAAACCTGCTCTACATAGTTAAAGGCAGGAATTAATCTGAACTTCTTTCTGATTAGGAATATCTCAGAATCTTTCTGAAGACATATGGCAGACTATCATGTTATATGTATAAATGTCAATAGAAAGGGTATTTTATAACTTCAGTAAATTTGAAAGAGGTGAAAGAAAATATTTAAATAAATATGCAGTATATTTTTGGGTGCTTTAAAAATGAAAATTTATCAATGTACATTATGATATTTAATCACAAGCAGAACTCTCCTTTTTCCTGATTCTACATCATTTTGTATAGCAATGGTTTGCAGTGCTTTTTTCTATTTTTCTATAACAGCGCTGACACTAAATTATATTCTGCAATTATGTAAACAACGGAAGCGCTTCCAGAACCAATCTCTCATTTGAAATTTTCATTTTGGTAATTGTAGAATGATTTGGAACTATAATAATCCAAAATCATTTTGCATGTTTATAGATCAGCTATGAAAGTGGTAAAAGATGTATTTGGCACAATTAGTTATAAACCTATTTCTGTTGCTGTTGTTCTGTGCTTTTATTATTGGTTGTGGTTTTACTCTTTCTGTGTACTTAGCATTCAATTAAAATGATTGATTTGCTAGGCTGCAGACTGCTGAATGCTATTTACCATTTACAGAACTGTACTTTGAAAGAAGGAAACAACCTAGTATGTTTGAACTACTTTATTCATTTATGTATTTGTAAGCTCATTGACATTACATAGAAGTTCTTATGTTGCAATTTCCTTGGAGGTGAATTCTCTTCTTAAATTGCCAGCTTTCTGTATTGCTTTACAAAAGGGAGGATTTGAAACATTTGGCAGCAACAGCTTGTCAAAAATATTTGGTTACCTTGAATTCCTCCTAGCTAGGCACAGTGTGAAAAAGCTACATAAATCTAAGCCATCAGGTATTGTCTTTGAAAAGGTTCCAGTGAAGGATGACATGTGGGTGATATTTGCCTTTGACCGTTAGAAATTATTAGCACAAACCTTTGGGTAATTAGTTGTAAAAAAAAATATTGGAATATTACTACCAATAGCAATTTGCTTAAATTTGGCTCACCAGTAGGCTTTATCCATTAACAGGATCATATTTACAGGTATTTTATCAAGGTTAATCCAAATGGAATGAATTCAAAACTCACCAAAATATGAGTATTGAATTGAGAATGTAGAAATTCAAATTCAGCAAAATGATTTTTTAAAGAATTACTGATTTACTGTACACTTCAGAAGCAATATGTATTAGATTCAACCTATAACCTTGAGAAGAATAAAGATTCACTAAGCTAAGATGGGAATGCAAATACAGTTTCATAAAATTATATAAAAAAATCTAAAAGCCAGTAATATGATTCATGATACTTAAGAATATGGTACTATAAAATTATTGTACATCTTGTTTTCAGCAGTATAGTCAGTCTTTCAGTGGGCTAGAAAATCCAGTTGACACGTATAAGACATATAGGGCTTGCATATCAGAAAAGTCCTGACAAAATCAAAGAAGGCAATTGGTAGGTATTAATGCCTGCAGCCTTCCTGCCCCAGGTCCTTTGGATATATTGGAACTGGGAAAACCTTTTTTTTAAAGGTTGATTATACTACTATAGTGTCTGTATAAATATTTGTCAGCCATTAATATTACATATTTAAATTAAATATATAGATATTTTTCCATTAAGACCAATTAAATTCACTATGACTAACTTCTGCATAGTGAGCTAGTTTGGCGTATTGGTTAAGGCTATCAAGTTAGAAATCAGGAGATCCTGATTTCTAGTCTCACCTTAGATATAAAACTGCCTGGGTGACTTTGGGCCAGCCACTCTTTCTCCGCTGTAAAAAAGAAGCAATGGCAAGCCACTTCTGAAAAGAAGCCAAAACACTGCAAGAGACTTCTCCAGGCAATCTCTGAGAATTGGTTATGACAACTGAAGAAAAAAACATTCTGATTAGGTATTTAACAAATTATGCTGGAAATAACTAGCTGCATCTGATTTTCAATTCTTTTTGTGGTTTCGTTTTACCCAGTTTGATTATTGTAAGAATCTTTCAGTAACATGTTTGTCTTACATTGTTTTGCTGATTTTGGCAGGTACATTAATGCTGTAACCAGACATACGACTTGGAATATGTAGAGTTGCATTCCCCTCCGGCCATGGAAAAAAAGATATTTTCTTACAGGATTTGTTACCTAGTACAGTTTCCCCATGTGTCCTTGAATTGCTTTTCTAGTTGGCATCATAGTGCTATGGAAAAGATAGCAAAACTACAGTTATAGTGTTACTTTTCTCTAACATTTAACTTTGACGACAGAGCATAGTTTGCTTTGGCTCATCCATCCTTATGCTCTTCATTTAGCATTACTGGAGATGAAATCCAACTCAACTGGCACCATATTGGAGAAAGTTGTTCAAGAAAGTATTGGCGTAATTTGTCTAAAATAATTTAGACAAGTCTATTGTCATTGAAAAATATACTGTATTTATCATAGAAGAAAAATTAAGGTACTTTCCAGTAGATGAATCCAGTATTATAAACAAGGCTCTAATTTTCAGTATAAGAGACAAGATCAGGCATGGCTATTAAGTTGGTATTATAGACAGCTATTTTTCAAGTTTGTTGAAAGGTAGTTCTATCTAAAACATAGTCAGGCTGAAACAGTAATTAGCAAAGGTATTCAGAAGGTCAGATACACACTGTCAGTAGGCAGGCCAAGTTTCATTTACATAATTCATCTTTATTGAGGTTATCCACTTCAAAGAGAGGATTGAGCTGTAGAATTTGTTTTTAAATTCAGAACAACAAAATATGTTGGATAATCAAAGCCAGTCTATATACTAGACTGACTAGAACTAATAGCATAACAAGATCAGAGAATTGTAGAATGGCATCATTTCCAATGATTAGGATTCCCAGTTCACAGAAGCTTTGTAGAAGTTCTTACATAGTTTCTACTCTTACCTATTTCTACTCTTATTTCTGGCTAGATCTTCATCCACAAGTACCTGTGTATGTTTCAGCTAACATTAGTTCACCTAACCACTTTCTGGGTTTAAATTCTCTGATTCTTTTACCCTCTGGATTTGGTCAGTAATTTAGTTAATCATTTAGCCCCAGAGTAATATTTCTGTGTACCCTAGAGAGAGCAGATCTAAGGGAATCTTCCATTAAGAATAATCAAGCTTTCAAGCAGTAACACCCTACTCCCTCTAAACAGCTATAGATCTGCTTTGAGATCAATAGGAATGGCACTGATTTCAGTACTGTATCTTTGTGGAAGTTGCATCAGGGATAAGTCCTACTGAATTTAGTGGGGCTTATTTTTAAATTCATTTCTTTGAACTTTTAAATATATAATATAATATAAAAACTCCCAGGCATAAACAGTGATGTTTAAAATTGGTGATCGACATGTCTTAAAACTGGATAAAGAATAAATGAATGAATTCATTTTGATTAAATGAATCAAAAACGTGTGTGTGTGTGTGTGTGAAAATTCAAAAGGTCTTACAAACTTTTAAGCAACACACTATTTTCAACATTAATTATTTTTAAAGCAGTGCTTCTGTTTTAAATGAAATACAACAGAGTTGTGAGCCCTGAGGGTAGTCTTATAAATTGGATTCGCTATTCACATTGTTCTTCATACATATTTCTCGGTGCATATAGTAACAGAAAATCCAAAATAAAAGCTTGATAATGGATTGTGGTGCTAGAAAAAAATATTGAGAACACCTTGGACTACTAGATAAACAAATAATTTAATACTAGATTAAATAAAAGTGTTTTCACTGGAAGCATGAATATTGGAGCTAGCTGAAGTATTATGGACATTTAATGTGAAAGCAAGAGCTATTGAAGATGATCCTAACCCTTGTAAATATCAACAGCAATTGAAAAAGCTTGGCAGAAGATGAAGTGATTAAAAACTACTACTGATGAAACAAACATGAACTTACAAGAACCTAAACAGTTACTCACAAATGAAACTAGATAATTGATGCTTGTTCGGTCATGAAGAATCAGATGTAACTGAACAAATGAGTAATAAATATATTTAAGATCCTGTGACACCTTAATGACTTAACTGATTTGTATATATCAGCAATAGTGTGCTTCCACTACATTGATATTGAATATCATGTTCATGTTCATTATCTTGCTATTTGGTCCTTTAGTTTAATCTCAAAGAAGAGATTTTGAGGAGATTGCTTCAGGCAGAAGTAAGCTTCACAAGTGGGTATATTGTTGTTCTTAAATTTTATATAATCAGTTGTATTATCATATTTAGCACAATTAACAAATATTGCAATTCAAGAAAGTCAATATAATGAACCATAGAAATTAAAAAGCTTATTATTTGTTTTTAAAATAACGTATACCTCTTTATGCTACCAGTGAATGATTTTAAACATACACAGCCTCGATGATAACTGGGTTCAGCTATACCTACTGCAATGTGCCATGAATGTGTTTTCTCAAGTTCCATTCATTTAATTAAGACTTGCATAGGAGAACTTTACAGTGTCTTATGCCCTTTATTTCATAGACTCCCAAAGGGCCCAGACCCAAACACCTCTCACTTTAGAAGCAAAGTGAAGTTTTAATCCATTTAGGCAATGTAGCTTTAGCCTCTACTTGAAAAATACTCTGGAATCTTTTTATGGATACATGGCTTTAATGAAAAAAGCCAGCAAGATTAACAATTAGAATTTATTAATCTTTTAAAATGCTGCACTCTGCCTTTCATGCCAAGATTCATGAGTCATTTTATTGTAACATATGTCAACAGAGATGTGGCCCCATCTGCTGCTATAGAGCTGGTTCAGACACTAGGCACACAGCACAATGCTTACCTCTCAATAATTACAGGTGTGCTGTGAGAAAACGCAATGCATTAATCAGTCCAGTAATTATGGAAAAGGTGGGTCTTTTGTTCTGCCTTCAGAACAGGAGTTTACCAGCCACTTCATGACTCCAGTCTCCATCTGCTCATTCTTTTAGAATGTTTGCATTGACTGATACTGCCTTTAAATTGTAACATGGGAAGTGATTAAAACCAGTTTGAACATTAACTGAAGTGATGTTTCAACGGGGAAATGCTGTGTGTTGTGATGCTAACATTTATTTACCTTTTAGTCAATATTTGAGAAAAATCTGTTTCGTGTTTATTATCAGTGCATAAAACCGTAAGGTTTTAGTCATGGAGTAAGATTTTTGATCTAATATTTCCTGAATATATCAGTCTTGTTAGGAGAAAAAACCCCACAAAACTGTAGGGCTTTTACAAATCCACAGCGGAAGTATAACATAGAGGAGGAAGAATGGAATTTAAATCAAACAAAAATATTTTATTTTTTTTCTTTCATTTAAATTATTTTCATGTGAAAGTTTAACTATGAGGTTTGCCTCCTGTTTTCTACCTTTTTGTCTAATAAATTGTTATTTTCTTTCGCCTATAGGGTTAGAAGAAGTAGTACTCCTTTTCCATTTGAAGAACTTGTCTTGAGAATGGTTATAGCATAAAAGGAGAGCAGAGGTGGAAAAAATCTTGTACAGCCAGATTATTAGATTATTTCCAACAGTCACTTGTTAAGGCAGGATCTGATCAGCTTTCTAGTAACAAACCCAAAGAATTAAAATTTAATCCGACAGACCAAGACACAGTATTCTGATTGTGGGAAAAGCAGACAGAGTTGGAAAAGCCATATACATTTCTGCACTTCCATTTGACATAACATATGTCACATATCATCTATAGCTCTACATTTGTGATAGAAGCTGGAAAACAAACCTTCAAAACCTAAAATAAGCCTTTCAGGTTTTAGACATAGGAGGAGAGCTGTGTTGGTCTATTGTGTCAAAAAAAGAGGAGTAACATCACATTACTATTTTTATTGTTTATTTGGCAAAAAGTTTATTTACTGTGGTAGCGTTGTAGACATGGAGGGGGGGTGGGGGCTGCTACTATGGATTTCCTGCCTATGGGTTACCTTTAATAGGAAAGAGATGGGAGAATATAAGAAAAATATTGTCAATTAGGGTTGTTTCCTCCCCATGTTAGTACATTTCTTGCACCTCTGAACATTATTGGAATCTTAATAAACATAGGTACGTACCTATGTGTAGATGTTTATATTGGTGATATTTCCTCAGGCAATATGTTATTTTGAAATGAGGGTACACATCCATGTGTACCAAAAAAGGAGAATATTTTTAGTTCAGACTTGAAATGAGGGGTTCTTGGTGCTCTCTGAACTTGGCTGTTTTCATTCAGATGTTTCATTACCCAAAGCAGGTAACATCTTCAGTGTTAGTCTGATGATGTTACCTAGTTTGATAATGAAACATTTGCAAGAATACAGCCAAGCTCAGAGCTCACCAAGGACTCTTCATGTGTGTGTGTATTTTAAAATTCATATATAAATACTGAAAGAATCATTCTTAATAATGAAATATATTTACTTCAAAGTAGGCATTATATCTATATGTTTAACTTTCCTTTCCAGAATGAAGAATGACCTCAGCTCTCCATCCCTACCTGCACTCTGCACATAATGGCCAGTTGTATTTAAAAAAAACTAGGTTTCTTGCAGTATGCAGTACATTTGTCCTCATGAACCAAAGCATCTATTACATAAGAACAGGATACTGATTTTAAGGACAAATGAAAAATTCTTAACATATTCACACATTTCATTTTTCCCCCTTTTCAGGATATTTTGAACACTATCATCAAACATTGCTCCACATTCTTTTTCTTCTTGGGCTTACCCGGGTTTACACTGCTAATAAGAGACTTCATAACAGCGGCAACTAGAGTTCTGAGTACAAATATGTTGGAGGTAAGTATGTCAGCGTTCAGTGTATAATTGTTAGCAATGTGCAGATTTCCCTACTCTTAGTATTTACTCATTAATGCAGTGTGACATGGAACAGAATAACATTTCAGGTTTTTTTTTCAAATAAGAACTTATCTAAAATTTCAAGGTAGCAGTATATTTTTCATTACAATATCTCTTTTCTGATTGACAGTATGAACTAATATCTTGTTGATCACTTCTCATTGTCAGTTACATAGCCAAGCCAGAACTCATGTTGTTGAAGTAGGATATTTTTATTACATAATATTAAGTTGAATGCTAGGAAATGCAATTTTATTGAAAATAAATGTAAACAGAAGAAATGCGCTTTCTAGATTTCATTTGTTTTAGCTATGAAAATAAATGAAAATTCACTTGATTGAGATCTGAATATTTTTCTCATTTTGAATTCATTTTTATGTTCATATTTCAATTTCTGATCTGGTCAGAAATTAATCACTTGTGCATTGAGAAAGAGAGAAATTTTCAAAAATAGAATGAGGGCAATTTATGCAGTCCATCTTACATTTGCAGGTGTAATCTTTCGTAGTTGCAGTCTGGAAACATTATGTAATTTTGATGAAAAATGCCATTTAAAGAAAAAACAAATACTTCTTTTTCTTCTGTATCATGCAGTTTAGTGAAACATGCAAGGAATTCAGAAATTGCTCAATTGAAAGTTATTTTGTGGTAACATTTTTTTCTTCCCTCAAATTACATTTGTTCCCTGAATTGTTTTTCTGAGTAATCAGTGGCTTACCAGAACAGCATGAGCTATATAGCAAAGGTGTGCATTGGGCTCTGGGTACAGGAAGTCCACAACTTACAATTGTTCATTAACAAAGGTTCAACATTATGACAATTTGGAAAAAATGACTTATGATCCATCCACAAAGTTATATTCATCATACAACCTCCACAATCACATGAGCGCAATTTGGGTACTTGGCAAATAGCTTGCACTTATGATGATTGTAGCATCTTGTGCTCATGTAATTGAATTTTGCAACTTTCCTAGCTAGCTTCCCACCTGCAAAGACAATTGGGAAGTCAGATTCACTTAACAGCCACTTTAAAAATGGTCATAAAATCAGGTCCAGTTTACACGATGACTCACTTTATGATCACATTTATTTATGGTGGAATGTTCAGTCCCAATTGTGGTCCTAAATCAAGGACTGTCTCTGATATCAGACATTGGCAGTGGAATTCAATGTCCTGTAGGTGTCCTCAAGCATCTAAGATTGAATATTCTAAAATGTAATTAGGGATTTGGTTAATTACTTTCTTTAATTCAAACCAATTTTATTAGAGAAGCAAAACATTGATGAATGAATGGAATGGAATCAAGCAATACGTGGAAATTGTGGGTTCTTCCTTCTATGGTATATTGACTGAAAATGTTAAAGGGAAAGGAATTTATGGACCCCAATCCTTCTTTTTGTGGCCTTTGGAAGCTCTTTTAGTTATACTATCAAGTTTTTGCCAGTTTGATAGAAGAAACACATCAAAGCTTTAGTGTTAAAGCTCTTCCTAGTTTCCCCACAACAACTCTGTGAGGGTGGTTTCGGCTGAGAGAGAGTGACTGGTCCAAAGTCACCCAGCTGGCTTTAATGCCTAAGGCAGTACTAGACCTCACAGTCTCCCTGTTTCTAGACTGGGCCTTAACCACCGGCTTCTGTTTTAATATTACCAGAATCTATTTTTTTATTAATATAGCAATACAAATATATGCATTTGTTTGTTTGTTACAGGCTCCTCGCATAGAAGCAAATACTATTCTTGGATCTCTGGTTTGCTTCCCTAACCTTTACCAAAACATCTCATTGTTATCATCTGTTACTGAAGCAGAAATCACAACAAGAAGTACAGATGTCAAAGTAAATTTTTTTTTTGTGAGCTGATCTATATGATCACAGGCAATCAGGCTGCCTTCCTGAAATTAGTGTTGCATTGAATATATACTGTGCGTTAGGATGCTATGCAAATCTGACTTGTGCTATTCTCTTATTTTTAAATGATATAGAAAATATATTTTTTTAAAAAATTATTTGTGTTGAGGTACAAAAAGAGATTCAGATCTTAATGCACAGGTGATAAAGAGCTCATTGGCAACTTAAAACCAGAGTAGTCATATCTTAAAGGATATTTTAGAGATGGAAAAGATGGAGCAAAGAAGAACCAAAATGATTAAGGCATTAAAGCAGCTCCCCATGAGAAAATGCCAAAGAATTGAAAGTTTTTTGGGAATGAAAGCAGGGTAAAAATATACCTCTAGGATGATATAGAGGGATATATTGAATCATGAATGGGGTTATACGTATTTATCCTTCAGTGTTTAGTTTTTCCACTGAAACTAGTTGAATGAAATTATAGGACAAATAAAATATTTCTCAGTATAATATATAGTTAAGACTTAACATTAACCTCAGGATTAGCATTAACCAGTGGCTTTGGGATATACCTGCCATTTCAGGTATAATACTATATTTCTGTCAGGTTTGACAGGGATCTGTAAGAAAAGTTTGTAATTCTTAAATCCTTTTGGGATAATTTAATTGTTTTAATTATAAATCTTTATTTATATATGTATATATTCATATGTTTATATATGCATTTGTTTAGTATTTGTATTTTTTGTACTTCTATTCCAAGTTTATATTGTCCAGATTGATAATTTTAATTTATTCTTGCTGTATATGTGTAGTCCAAGCAAGTCCTTTAGTATATTTTGATTTAATGTTGTTGTTTAGCCAATTTTTTCTTAATTATACTGACATTGTCAGTTTAGTTTTGGATACTTTGGATATTAGAACAACAATTCTTTTAAACTGGTTAATCTGAAATGAAGTGAATTTATTATATAGATAAACTATAGAATTCTCTGCCACCAGGAATCGTAATTACTTTCTATTTAAATGGCCTTAAAGGCTAGACTCCCTCATTAAAGAAAAGATGGAGAAAATATGAATCCATCCCCCATTCCTCTTCTTCCAGACTCATTTACTTTTTTGATGTCATTTCAGATTGATTCAGAAGTTTTAGGGATAGGCTGTGTTAATTACATCAATTCACCAAGAGGCTATAGTTCCCTTTTTTCTGCAGTTGTCAATTCAAAGTCACAGATCAATCTTGGGTTTTCTGAAGGAATTCTGAACCCAGTTTTATGTTATTATTTGATATTTGTGCATGCATGCATGCATGCATGTGCAGTCAACTCAAGGCTAATAAAAACCTAGTACTCCTGCTTCCTGTTTTCCCCATAACGACTGTGTGAGATGGGTTGGGCTGAGATAGTAACTGGCTTCAAACTCATAGCCTCCCATTGTCTAAACTAGCACCTTCATCACTACACCAAACTGGCTATCATGTTATGTCCTCATCTTCTGTCCTTTTGGTTCAATTTGTTATAGGCTCACCCAAGTAGTCCAGCGTCAATGCTTACGGTCCTCTTTGATGTGGTTTAAAGCTACTTTTTTTTACCATAAGTGCTATAGCAGTACAGTGGTAATAACTTTTGCCTTGGAAATAGAAGATTGTTGGTTCAAAATCTAGCAGAAATGTTTGCATTTTTTAGCTTAGTTTCTTTCTGTCCTACAAGTTATTTGGGCTATTTGACACCTGAGGATGAAACCCTTTTAGCATCAGATGATTGGAAAAATAGTGAGACAGTGCACCATTAGAGGGTGTATATGTGTAAAAACAGATGAATAAGAAGCTCACGGAAAGAGCAAGTAATTAAAAAGCATTTCTGCTAGATTCAGACAGAAACAGCAGCATTTTGTTTATGGTTATAATGATTGAGCTTTTTACTTGTAGTATATATGGTATATATGGTCTAAATGACAACAGAAAGAAACTGGGAGTCATAAAGACATTTTAAAAACTGCTTGTTATGTATGTAAGTTTTAATGCTTTAACTTTAAATAGATTTAACTTTGTGGATGGATGGATGGATGGATGGAGTGTATGTATGTATGTGTCTACTTACTTCAACAGCACATATGCATACTTCACATACACATACACACATACATAGATACATACATGCATACATACATATGTGTGTATGTAGAAAGACCTGTCCATAGAGAGGAAATCGATTGGCTGTTGCTTTCTTGAACCAGAAAGATGGGAGAGCACAGCAACAGTGGAACAGACATAAGGAAGGATATGGAAGCCTATGGTTCAGACTAAATATCTTGCACGTTATTGCCATGATGTCACAGTCCAAACAAGTTTTTCTTAAATCGGATTAAAGTTAAGCTGGTGTGAGTATAGATATGCTCAAAGAATACTTCCAAAGCTTTAATCAGGTAGTTGCTCTACCTCATCCACATTTATTTTTATTTTATTTATTTTTACATTTATATACCGCCCCATTCCGAAGACTCGGGGCGGTTTACAGCTTATAAGCATGTTGACTTACCTGTGCACAACCTTTCTGTTTTGGAGGGGACAGTTTTTCATGATACAGACAAGTTTAATAATATAATAGAGATATTTCATTAATATTTCCACAAGTTTTCCTTTAAATATTTTGCATAGCATTCAAAGTATAGCTTCCAGCATAACTTTATTGCCAATAGTACTGCTGAATTTTATCTTAGAAAATAAGATGAGTAAGAATGTATACACTGATGCCTTGTTTGCCTGCTGGTGTATGCTATTTTCCTATGGCAGCTCTTGTGTGAAATTACTTAAACCATCATCTCAAAATTTTAAGTTTATCCATTAGCTCAGAAAAGTGGAAGAACTTTAAAAGAGCTGCACAATGTATTTATTTGGTAGCATCAGCAGTATCCACCTGGAAGTTCTACTTTTTCCTGATTCTTGAAGGAAATGGTATTTAAAAAAATCTGTATCAAGTCATTTATAACAGGTATAATAAATTTCTTATGGATAACACCTATGTATTCCTGAATTTGAAAAAAAACATACTTTTAAATAATTAATATGTTAGTAGCCTTCAGAAGATTTTACACCTTTGCAGAGAAAGGATAGTTACAGTGAGATCAGATGTGCTATTTGAGGATCAATTTGCCATCTCCCCACAAAAACTGTTAATGTGTTTTAAATAAAACAATATTTTTTATTTTCTAATTATTAAGTAGCAGTTTTCAGAATTGATGTGGAATACTGTTGTTCATTTGTTGACTTACGAAATGCCCAATAAATTTATTAACCTTATTTATCTTTAAGTTTTGTTACTTAATTTTATTGAAAAACAAGCAAAAATCTGTAATATATCCTCAGAAGAAACATTTTATTCTTGTAATTTTTCTTCTAGTTTTGCTTCATAAATATTCTTTTAAAGAATGCTACAGAGGAACCAAGTGAAGCTTCAAGGTAAAATCCTGAATGAAACAAAAAATATTACAAAATATAATTAAAGAACATACAGTATATTGGGGAAAGAAAGACATGTCTACTGTCCAAGATAAAAATTATTTCAGCTCATAGTAAATTACAGACAAAAAAAGTAAAGCCAATGGTTCACAGAAGAAGGCAAAAAAATAATTGTAATTTCATTGTCCTTACATGTAGAATAAGACCCTGCACATTGTAAAGCTAGATGATAAATATAAAAAATGAATACAACTTAGGCAAAAGACATTTCTTTTTTATGGCACAAATGTTAGGGCTTGCATTTAGCACTAAAAAAAACAACAACCCTAAAATAGTGACAACCTGAACCTTATGCATGGTGAATTTAAAGACCCTACTAGTATAAGAAAATATAGAAGGATTTGTGACTTACCAAAGTAAATTTTCTTTTTTAAGGTATTTAGCCCTTTGCTATCTTGGGCTTTGGATATGTGAAGAACTTGTACACTGTACCAACCATCCTCAAGTAAAAGATGCAATAAATGTTTTTGGTGTGACACTAAAGGTACAAGCATAGCAAATGATTTTAAGTGTGTTCAACTGTGTGGGCTGACCACAGACAAAGAGTATTCACTTAGAATACTTTGTTAAGTTATTTAGGAGGTTCATTTATTTGGTCTATTGTTATGTTTTTATTAGAGACAGCAAATTATGTATTTACAAATTATTTACTATTGAATAAGCTTTTAGAGCAACAAGTCTTCTGATATCTAAACAAAGCTGTTATAATTCAAGCTTTTGTAGAGGACCCATTTCATAAATCATATGAAGGACTGCATTGGAATGATGTACCTGGATCTTATATATAGTCATTATTTGCTGAGTTACACCATAGCAACAAGAATTATATTGAAATAATAACCTAATTTCAGTTTTTCATGTTTGAAATTAAAATCTAAGCAAAAAACCTTTCTTACCCTCTATGACTGAGATTTCTTTTAGCTAATAGGTTTAGCATAATATTCTGTTAGGAGGGATGTCTAGAACAGAACACAACTGTTTTGAGAATTGTTAACCCCATCCCTTCTTAAGGAATCTTAAGGTATTCTAAGGGAAATAGCACTTAGCAATAACACTTATATACCGCTTCATAGTGCTTTATTACACTCTAAGTGGTTTACAGAGTCAAATGGGAAAAGACATCTGCTGGCCTAAATCATGGTTGATTGAGATCGTAGCATCATTTACCCTTGGATATAAAGTCACATAATGCATAGAGGCCAATTTAATGTTACTTTATTTATTAATGTTACTTTATGTAATGATAGTGAGAAAGAAATTTTTGGAATCCACTTGTGATGATGTTGGTCTTTATTTCTTATTAATTTGTTTTTCATTTTTGCAGTTTTCTAACAAGCAGATTGCACAAGCAGCCTGTGATATCTTTCAGTTATTGACATCTTACTGGGAAAAACTACAGAAATACAACATTTCTCTACCCCAAAAAATTATTGAAGTATGTTTCATTTCCAAAATTGTTATATATAGAAATTGGTATTTGTTTATAATGCTTGTTTTTTAAGTGAAATGTAATGCCTTATTTGGAGCAGACACATTTTAATCCTCCTGTGCTAATGGAGATGCTGTGCACTTCAATAGCTGTTTAAAATAATTATAAAATGTTTTTAGAAAACACAAACCACTTCATGTTCTATGTCCCTCTCAACAGATATAGCACTAGTAATTCTGTAGTGGTGTATTTGAGTCCTCTCTCCCTCTGCTGCCAAAGCCATCTGGCTGCAATTTACTACAAAACATATAAGCTAATTAGGGTTTATTCTCTTTCTAATAACCCACAAAATATGGTGCGGGAACCAATATTTTGCTGGTTCTATTTTTAAATATACCTATTTCAGAAGTTGCAATTGAGTTTTTTTAGAGTTTCCTTTTACATCTTAATATTTAAAACATTGTGAAGGATTATTACATTAATTGGTTCTCTACTTGGAACTTCGGCTAGATTTTGATAGTTCATACTGCTAGCCCTTTGTAGCCTTTAGTCATTTCTGGAAACAGTTCATTCTCATTTTAGTAACAGTTGCATCTACTTACAGATTTTTAAGGTTGCATTTCTGTCTGAGGGTTGCATTTTCATGACAATGAAATTGCATCCAAATCCTTCCTTTCTGCCAAAAGTTAATTCGGTTTTTTGTCATACCAAACTTTTCCTCCCTCTTTCTGGAGGACAATGAATTTACTTCATTCTAAGGACCAGTGCTGATAAGTTGGACATAGATCATGTGCTACATTTTTGTTTAGATCAGAATACCTGAATTTTGAAAGTTGGGGACTTCTTTCTTACTCTGGCTTCTCTTCAGATTTTATAATCTTTGCCTACTTTCATTTAACAGGAAAATGTTGGACAAAATTTATGTATGTCCATCATTTGCAAACATTTCAAGTACATCAAGGCATCAGAAATGTCAGGAGAATCATTACTTATTTCATTAGCCAGGGATACCTATCTCTGCTCTCTTTGGGACTGCCTTTTTTATTTTAGCTACTCATGTCCATTCACACAGTCATTATTCATTATAAACATATCATCAGCTACTGCAAGATTGATAAAGCTTCTGCAGAATGTTCTAGGGCAATAAGCTGCTGATTGCGGAAATTCATCTTGGCAAATTCAGGAGATTTAGCTGACTGCAAATCTCTGAAGGAAAAGAAAATCATATTACAAAATTTTCTTTTTTGTCTTAGAAACTTTGGTAATCATTTTAGGCAATAGAGTTGAAGAAAAAGGGTAAAGGGTAAATAATTACAAATATCATATTTCACTGATATTTTTGAGCTACCCTATGCTTTGACTGATTGGAAAACAAAACATTTCTGTAATTTTATTTTAAAATTGCTTTGTCACAGGTCCTTGTTGCAACTATCGCATTTCTGTTACCAAGTGCAGAATACTCTTCTGTGGAAAGTGATAAAAAGGTGTGTAATGATTAGATGCCTTCATTTTATCCCAATATTGCATAGTTAACACGAAGAGCTAATGTTTAAATTAGGCAATTTGGTTTGTATGATTGATAATTGCTGTTTTGAGGGAAGAGCAAATTTCAGCTTTAGAGTTCAAATAGATTGCTGGTAATAACTTTACTGCTGAATGGTATTTGTTCATAGATTTTTCAGATCATATTCTTTTGATTGCATATCATATATTTCCTGGTAAATTTTATTTTGTTTAATTAGGTTTTCCAACTTTCTAAGTGTAATTAACATTTGGACATTTTTTCTGTTTTAGTTTATAGTCTCACTGTTACTTTGTTTATTGGATTGGTGCATGACATTGCCAGTGAAGACACTGTTGGAGCCTGTATTTACTTCCAGTTTTGAAAATCAATATTTTTCTAATACTCCATTGCTTGATTATATTTATAGGGTAAGCATGAGTGGTCATACCTATATACTTCACTTCCTAATACCTATGTTTATCAATAGTAGCATACTGAATTG
This sequence comes from Oxyrhabdium leporinum, assembly GCA_032468155.1. Lineage (NCBI taxonomy): Eukaryota > Metazoa > Chordata > Lepidosauria > Squamata > Cyclocoridae > Oxyrhabdium > Oxyrhabdium leporinum. Next base: position 302,253 of record JANHFL010008237.1, read on the forward strand.
AAACAAAATTACAAAAAAGCCATAGTTTTGATTGATGAACTACACCAGACTTTGTGTACAGCTCTCTGAGATCCTGCCCATACTATTATACCAGTTTTGTCGTTAACACATGTGCTGTGGACATCATTAATTCTTTTTTGATTGCTCTTGTATTAGATACAGTTTCAAATGTATCATTGTCCCATTTATTTTCTATATTTATGGTGTATTTCAAATGTGAAATAGAACAAGTATTCAGTATCATTTCAATACCCCATTTGAGATTATGGTTATTTCCTTATATCTGTATCTTTCATTTTTAAAACATACTGTTTTAGGAATTACCCAAGCAGTTTCATGTTTAATTTAGTAGTGTTCATAACAATTAGAAACTCAAGTTAGAGTGATTCAACATCCCTAAGGTGCTTTCCCTTTAATTAGGTGGTATTTCATTTTATATACGAATTTTTTGTGGTATTTCACTTTATGTATATATATATATGTGTGTGTGTGTATTTTTTTTATTGCAGATCCTGAACTGTTGTGTTTATGGTTCAAGTCTGTACACACAGCAAAGCCATTATCTTTTAAGTCTGGCTGACCTCTCCAGTGAGATCTATGATCCCTTTATGCCCCTAGGAAATGTTAGGAATTCTAAAGTGATTCTGGTTCAGTCTTCTGCAGACCTGAATAATTTGCTCACTGTTGCTGAAGGTAACAAATAATTTGAAAGGGAACAGCATCTTTTACTTTTCATTGAAAACTCTGCAAAAGAAAAATGCATATTTTACAAGAATTTGAACCCTGTACAGTTCACATACATTTTTCCTTATTTATATAAAATGCATGTTAAAATTTTGCCACCTCGCAAAGTTCATTTTTTTAGCCTTCTTTTGTGTCAATGTATTTCTTTTTTAAAATAGTCGGATCTGTCAACTTTCCCTTTCTATAAATGCAGTTGAAATTGGTGCAAGGATTTTTTCCTACTCAATTTTTAAAGTAAGCAATTGATAACTGATATCTTAACAGTTTGCTTATTAATCTTAAATCATTGTAGAGAGCTTGCAGTCAAAGAAGCAGCAGGGAGAGATTAATAGTGATAGAATAACATTTCTCTCTGATTACTCCAATGGCAGCTCTTACTAGGTGAAGCTGTTAGCCTCTGTGCTATTTTATTTCTGATGTTAAAGGGAAGGTCTAGAAATTATTACAGAGCAAATGGTTCACAAAACCATTTTTTTAAATTTTAAAAGCAGTTGCACATTTTGATGTATTTGGATATATAACCTTTTATGTGTTTGTGTTTGGGTATATGCCCCTTATGTACATATATTGCATATATAAAAAGGATATAAGGGTGACATATTAAGAAATTCATCTGAATTTGAAATTCTTCTAACACAGAACACATATTAGAGCATATATATATATATATATATATATATGTGATTATATTTTTTACTGATGTTCTTAAAAATTCAGAGAGACTGGTATAGATC
>JANHFL010008237.1:307974-318297 GCA_032468155.1 Oxyrhabdium leporinum
ATACTTAGATTTCAGTAAGGCATTCAACAAAGTAGACCACAACCTACTTCTTGGTAAGCTAGAAAAATGTGAAATAGACACCATCACCCCCAGATGGATTTGTAGCTGGCCTACAAATCATATTCAATGAGTAGTACTTAATAGTACTACATCTACATGGAGAGAAGTAAGCAGTAGGGTACTACAAGGCTTCGTCTTAAGCCCAGTACTCTTCAATATCTTCATGAATGATTTAGATGAGGGAATAGAAGGGAAACTCATCAAATTTGCAGATGACACTAAGCTGGCAGGCATAGCCAACACCCCAGAAGACACGCTCAAGATCCAAAAAGATCTTAACAACATTGGGCCCTATCCAACAACATGAATTTTAATGTGAAGAAAAGCAAAGTTTTACAGTTATACAGGAAAAATGAAAGGTATAAGTATAGGGTAGGTGAGACCTGGCTCAAAAACAGTAATTGTGAGAGGGAGCTTGGAGTCCTTGAATATAAGCCAGCAATGTGTGGCAGCAGCCCAAAAAGCTAATACAATCCTGGGTTGTATAAACAGGCATAGAATCAAAATTATATGAAGTATTAGTACCACTTTATAAAACCTTAGTAAGACCACACCTGGAATATTGTAATCAATTTTAGTCACCATACTACAAAAAAGTTGTTGAGACTTCAGGAAAAAGTTCAGAGAAGAGCAATTAAGATGTTTAAAGGCCTGGAAACTAAAACATAAAGAATGGTTGCAGGATTTGGGTTTGGTTAGTCAAGAGAAAAGAAGACATGATAGCAGTACTCCAATATTTGAGGGGCTGCCACAAAGAAGAGGGGTTCATTATTCTTGAAAGCACCAGAGGGCAGGACAAGAAACAATGGATGGAAACTAACCAAGCAGAGAAGCAACCTGGAATTAAGGAGAACTGCCTAACAGAATAATTAACCAGTGGAACAGCTTCCCTTCAGAAATTGTAGGTGCTTCATCACTGGAGGTGTCAGGTCCTCCCTCCTTCAAACTCAAGAAAGTAGAACTCTTGAAACAATGAATTTCAAACAGGATACTTTTTATTAAGCAGAAGTGATAGCAGGACAAAGTGAAAACAACTTCTAAATTCCTTCAAACAATAAAGTTAGTTTTAAGGCATTTGAGACCCCACCCTGGTCTTGTGATGGCTCTCGGCCAATCCATAGGTATAAAGATGTTTTGGTAACGGTCGTCTCGGAGAATAGGTAAGGGCCTCTCACAGGAATGTGATAGAAAGTGGAAAACGAAAGTGTAGGAAAGCGAAAGTTATTAATACAATTTATAGTCCCCTTTCCTCCCAGCGAAAGGCAGTGGAAAGTTACAGAATCCCAGATCCCCCCTCCCCTCCAGCAAAGAATGGCAGATTCACATTTATGGGGATCTGACAGGAGGTTTTTAAGAAGAGACTGAAGAGGCACTTGTCTGAAATGGTATAGGATCTCCTGCTTGGGAAGGGGGCTGGACTAGAAGACCTCCAAGCTCCCTTCCAGCTCTATTCTATTCTAGATTGCTTCTCAGCAGCCAGTATCTTAAGACTTTCTGCCTATTAGAAGATAGTAAACAAATATCAATTATTAATAGGCACTGATAGTTTGATCCTCTACAAACCTGTTTAGCTACCATTACAACTTCTGACAGTGAATTTCATAGTTTAACTGTATGCATCCTGACTCTGCATTTCACTGCAGTAAATTACAAATAAAAAAAACTTATGTTCTTGAGGCTGAGGGCCAATCTTGCTCTCAGTCTGGTTTGGAAGACAGATAGCTCCTCCCTCTGTGGAGATTTTAAAGGCTGGACTCTTCAAACACTAAAAGGAATGTTGTCACAAGGTGGAAAATGCCTCCTGGGTAATTTAAGAATAAAAATTAACAGTAAAGTCATTCCTCCCCCTCCAATTTAATATTTTCTTGGCTTCCTTAATAAAGGACAGATCTGAGCAAAGGTCGCAAAAGTGGAAAATAAATTGCAATAATTAGTGTAATTCAAGTGAGATTGCTACTTCTATCCATCTGGTTAAAGAGTGATAATAGGAGCTTCTAAAAATAATCTCAGTGTCTCTCCTGAATTTAATTTGGCATAGCAGGTCAGCCTAAATGGATTAATTTTTTATTATAGGCAAAGTAATGGGCCATGCTTAAGTTGCTGTTTACTAATTAAAATTCTCATAAATATAGTTAGTTGGCTTCAGCATTCAGTATTTATGAGTAATACATTGGGGTGGATAGGAAATAATTATTTTCCAACTTATTCTTCAATGGTAAGGATTTCCCTACTTCACTATAGTATAAAAGGTATTTATTGAAAAATGTTTGTTCTGATATGTAGCTCCTATAAGAACCAGAGTACTCCAAAAATTAAATTGTCACATTTGAACTAGGTCACTATTGCCATAATAATTCTTTAAAAGTAGATCCTAGGTTTTCACTCTCAGTTTCAGAGGAATAGGCACTGCCACTTTAGCCTTCTTCACAACAGTAAAACCCAAGAGCCTCTGATCTAAGAATTTATACCATAAGATGTATGTTATTCTTTATATGTCATGGTTTTCTTAATTATTTGTATTATTTTCCAGATATCACCTAACTGAAATTTGCTCATTTTTCCTTTCAGATAAGTTTGTGTGTGTGATTGTGTGCATGCATGTGTGTACCCATAAATACATACACACACTATTTTGGCAGGAAATATTTCAATTTTAATGAATTTCCCTAACTGAAATTTTATAGGTAAGATAGAAAATACAATTTGAAGATAGAAAATTTATATACTTATGTACTTACATGCTTAGAGAAAAATCAAGTAACTTCCATTCTGACTAAGCTGCGTAAATAGTTATAGGTGGTTATGTTTTATCCTACTTTTTTAGTACGTTATACAAGATCTGGTACACAAGGGAGGGAGGGATTAATGGGAACCAAAAGCAGCCAGATAGGAGGACTTCAGGATAGCTAAATTAACAAAATACACCAGTTTGTTACCATAGTTACAAAATATACCAGGTATGTATTATGAGATATTCTACCATAATTTTTTTCTATTTATTTTAGAAAAAGTTTTAATGTTTTGAAGAAAAATTCTAAGTTGTTGAGAGAGCTGAAAAATTTAGACTCTAGACAATGGTAAGTTAAACATTCTAATTATTTACAATTCATGAATATACTTAGATTATCAGCTGCAACATTTTATATCTTACCCTTTTTTTATAATTACAAAATAGAAATCCATCACTATGAACAAATTCCATACAAAACCATGTTGGTCTTGAACATACATAAATAAAATTTCTTATCCACACAAATTTGATCCTTGGACTGTTTTGGATTGGTTTTGCCTACAAATAGTCCTTTACTTATGACTGTAATTGAGCCTGTAATTATGGCCATAAGTCATGCCAGTTGTTAAGCAAGTGAGTATCTGGCTGTGCCTGATTTTATGACCTTTTTTGCAGTGGTCATTAAGTGAATGCCTTTGGCATTCTTTCTAGCGGTCATTAGGCAAACATCATGGTCATTAAGCAAACCCATTGTCTGCAACTCAGTGCAAAAAAAATCTGCATTGTCCAGGTTTTTTTTTGCTGTAAACTGAAAGTAAATTGCAGTTTCCAGCAAAAAATATTGTAAATTGTGGTCATATGATAAAATAAAAAGGTCAAAATTGATGTGGTTATAAATTGAGTTTGTATAATCAGTACTCCGTAGACATATATTTGAAACATTGTAATGCTTTATTTCAGAATGTTGGGAAACAAATTTGCAATTTTTAAAATAGATTATTTGCTTGATCTTTGGTTGACATACCTAGCCAAGATTAAAATAATGCCAAATGAAATAGAATTCAGTAGTGGTAGGAATATTTGTAACACTGTATTTCATAGCTTACATACATGTCAAATTCACAAAAGGAAAACAGATAGTAAGAGAAAAAAGTCATGTGAACTCCAGAGGGTCAGTTTAATGAGTAGAAGAGAAGAATACAACCCATGCAGGGAGAAATGTTTATTTTTTTAAAATTGTTTATTTTTAAGGGAAGAAAAATGTGAACTGCCAATAAGTAATCTTGGAGGTATATATTTTGTTCAGTTGTCAACAAAATCATAGTTTGTATATTTTTAATTACACATTCTTCATTATTTTTGTTTAAACCTATTTTACACTGCATGTAACTCTTCAGAATAGAAATATATAAAGGTCATACAATATTTTTTGTTCGTTTTTACAGTCGTGAAACTCACAAGATTGCAGTAGTTTACATTGCTGAAGGACAAGAAGATAAATGCTCAATATTGTCCAATCCACAAGGAAGCCAAGCATATGAAGATTTTATTGCTGGGTTGGGTTGGGAGGTAAATATTGCCTAAATATCTTGTTTCAGATAATAATATTAATTGTGGTAATGGAATATTTGAGCTGGTGATATTAATTTCTCCACATTTTAGATTAACTGGTATAGTCCAATCCATTTGATCCAGCATTTCTTTTGTTACTGAGCCTGAGTGCAACTCTCGCATGTTCTCAATACACATGTACTATCACTTAGGTTAATACTTAGCAAAGCAAGCCAGGAAAGCTAATCCTATAATTTTTCTTTACTCAGAACATGTATAAACCCCAACATAATGTTCATCGTGTTACCAAATAATATAGTACCAATGGCTACTGCAAGAATTTTAGTTCTGAGCACTTAGTTATCCTCATTCAGAAAATCTACCATAAAATGTTTATAAGGAGAATTTTTTATGCACTCTTCTGGATATTCTACAACCTATTAGTTAATGCACTGGTAGTCACTGATTCCAGACCTCATTATTTAGTTGTCACTGAAACCATTTACTTTTCTAATACACCTGAATGGTGTATCATCTATTGTAATATAACATGTATGATATCTGTAGTATATTTGATATCTAATCTGAAGTGTTCTATGTAGGAATAATTACAAAACAAACTGATTTAGGTGCTTAGTGCTATGTATTTTGCTTTAGTGTAACTAAGGTTTGTGATTGCTGTTATTTTATTGTAAGGTCTTGTTTTATACCAATTTATGAAGACTGAAATATATGCCACCAGAGTGGACTTCAATTAGAGTGACTTACAAGTCAGCTAAAATAACCAAAACAAAACATTAATTTTAAATTTGTTTAGTAAAACTGTTCCAGTAAATTCAAAGGATATTTCCTTTATCTTTGTTTAGAATTACAGATTAAGGCTAACATCTTTATTTTTTGCTTGATTAAGGTTGATCTTTCAACTCACTGTGGGTTTATGGGTGGCCTTCAACGTAATGGTAGCACAGGACAAACAGCCCCATATTATGCTACTTCAACTGTAGAAGTAATTTTTCATGTATCTACACGAATGCCATCTGACTCAGATGACTCACTGACCAAAAAGGTAAAATATAAACCTAAATATCAAATAAAATAATGTATATAATCTTTTCAGAAGTGCCTGTTGCCTCCTGTTAGCAGCATGATTGTTTATTGTATTTGAAGGTTTTGTGAAGTACTGTATTTTTTGGAGTATAAGATGCACTTTTCCCCCTTAAAGAGGGGGAAAATTTGGATGCGTTTTATACACCGAATGTAACCCCACCCACCTGTCAGCCCTCACCCTTCGGCCATTTTCAGCTTCCTCACATCGTGTTTTAGACCTCCTCCAGGCTGCAGGAATTGCCACAGACCATCGCCACCTCCGTGCCTTGCATTTTTGGCCTCTGTGCCTCGTGTTTGCAGCCTCCAAACACTCCATTTCAGACCCGTTCAAGGCTGCGGGGATTGCCACACCACATCGCTGCTGATCGCTGCCTCCACGCATTGTGTTTTCAGCCTCCACGCATCACGTTTTTGGCCTCCGCGCGTTGTGTTTTCAGCCTCTGCACATCACGGTTCCAGGCGGTGGGGATTGCCGCCAATCCCTGCTGCCTGCAACCACCCGAAAACGCAACGCGCAGAGGCAAAAAACGTGATGTGTGGAGGCGACGACTGGCAGCAATGTGCTGTGGCGATCCCCGTAGCCTTGAACGGATCTGAAACAGAGCATTCGGAGGCTGAAAACTCAAGGCACAGAGGCCAAAAATGCGAGGCACGGAGGCGGCGATGGTCTGTGGCAATCCCTGCAACCTGGAACACTGATTTGGGGGTATTCCGGGAGGCTGATCCACCCGCCAATCAGCTGCTTGTGCTGAATCAGGCTGCAATAACGTGCTGAAGCTGACCAGGCTGTTTACTATTTGCTGCAAGGACGCTAACCAGATGAATACCGATGAATGCTGGTAGGCAGAGGCAGAATTTTTTTTTTCTTGTTTTCCTTCGCAAAAACTAAGGTGCATCTTATACTCCAAAAAATATTGTAATTTTATTAAAGATTACAATTACAATCATTCACTTGCTTTGTTACTTGCATATCCCTTTTAATTATTAAGACATCATTTGGTTTGTTTTGCATTTCGAGTGTAACATCTTTTTCCGTGTCATTCTTACCTTTTTTAAATCCACTTTGAAATCAGTCTTGATCTTGTGTGGTAGAATTTGTCCTTCTTCCATAACATCTTTTAATAGTCTATCTATAGAGGCAAACGTTTTTAATATTTATGTTCTAGATTATGTTTTATATAAATTTGTATATTTAAATTTCTTGTTAGAAAATATACACATTTTAAGATTGCTTCTCTATTTAACAGTACATTTTGCCTCTTGAGCTATTTAGGTTATATTTGTATTCATGCTATTATCATTCCCCCTTCCTTTTAATTTGCTAATTTCCAAGCATTGGAAGGAGAAAGCTGAATAACTTGCTTAGCTGACAAACTCAATAGCATGACAGAAGGTCATACCACCTGCTGCTCAGAAAAACTGCCTATAAACATGAACATTCTGTGGCAGGCAGTATATTTTTTGACCCACAGAATAAGACAGATGTCATAGAAATATTTAATGATAAGAGAGTCTTTGTGTATGTAAAATAGTTGCACCTGCACATGACATCAAAAATAAGTACCATAAATTTGACAGCTATTGAGGAATATTGCTAGTTGGTTTAGAATGAAATAATTAAAAACATGTTTTCTTAATACTAGCCCCCAGAACAACTCCGTTTTCTATTTTCTTCATAGTCTAGTGAAAAAACAGTAAAGTAATTGCAATTGCTGACAGATTTGTGAAATAATCATTTGATGGTATTTTTTGGTCTCAAGGATTTGTCATTATGTACAGTCTTTCATTTTTGTTTTCAATCCAATCATCTTGTAACCATAGTAGAGATGCATGCCCCATAGCTAACTAACAAAATTATATGTAGCTTTTTTATTTAAAAAATCAATTAGTGACAGAAAGCCACTCAGTTGAGAAACACAGCTAACACACACACACACACACACACACACCAATGAACTTTTGCTCTTTACTCAAGAAATTCATTAGTTATAGGTAGATTAGATTTTTAGCAGCTAATCTAACTGCTGTAGGGGTTTGCAGAGTGGAGACAGAGCTGCGCTATTGGATTTGTTCAATTCATTTGACTCCAGGACTATAATTGCACTTATGTCTTACAAGGCTTTTTATAGCCTAAGGCTGGCTGGCAGCAGAAAACAAATTGGCAGTGAATACAGTAAGAGTGAAAGGGAATGAAAGGCACACATTATCAGTCTCCAGGCAGCACTGTTCTGGCAGGAAGTTTCTTGGTTAATTTACAAATAAAACTTCGATTTTAGGATGGGCACTCTGTCAGGCAGACAATGGGGATGTCAGGATGGGCTATTACTCAGTAAAAGTAGCACCCATGCCTAACCCTAGCAGAAGTTCTTCAATCATGCAGACAACTCCTTTCTGAAGCCAGCTGGCTCCTTAATACAATTAGTAGGGAAAAGAGGTCAGACTATTAGGTGTCTATATCATGACCACGGTCAGCATTAGTGTGTAAGCCTGGCAGACAAGGAGAATAGCTAAAGATCCTTTATCATTATTTATTAAGCAGTAGTTGCAGTGACACATAGACTTATATGCCAAACATACAATTCTTCTTAGAAAGCTTGAAAAAATAGCAAATGTTCAAAAAAATACAGGGTATCTTATTATGCAAAAACATTGAAGAAATGTAATAATTATGGATAGGATTGATACCAAAATTTAAGTTAGACTCTTTACTAACTTTTGTCTTTTGAAGATGTCCTTCTATTTGGGATCGTTTAAAATGTGGATCCCATTTATAATTGTAATGTCTGCATTTTAGAAGTCAATACTTGTTATCAAAAACTGAGATTTGCTTTTTAAATCCTTGGTATTTTAATGCACACACAGAAAATGTTTATATATAATCTGTAATTTATTGTAAACAAACAGCATTTTAAATTCATTTATTTCCGGTATCAGCATTTGTTGTTTTCTTAAATATTAACAGCTTGGGCCATTTTTGATACAGGTAATCCTTGACTTATGACAGGCAGTTTAACAACCATTTGAAGTTACAATGGCTTTGGAAAGGGTGCTTGATGGCCCATAATGCACTTTCAGTCATCATAAAGTGATCATATGATCATGATCTGGGTGCTTGACAATCTTTCTCACAACCAGTTTCCAAGTGCCCATGTGATCACTTTTTTTCAATCTTCTCTCTCAGCTTCCCCAGAAAGTTAATGGGGGAAAACAACAGGGAAAGTTGCATGTTGCTGCCACCTGCCATGAAACTAAGCTTCCGCCCTAAGCTAAGCTTTTGAGATTGAAAGGATTGCCTGCCTCTGGTAGACTACAGAAACGGAACTCAGATCTCAGAGAACCGAGCTCTGTTTCTCAGACCTTCAAAGGAATTCTCCACTCATGAACTCCTTCAAAGGGCTGCAGATGCAAACTTGCAAGAAAGAACTTCATTCCTGCAGCCTGCCAGAGCCATTCTCTTCCATGCATGGGGGAGTGGGGGTTAACTCCTCCATAAGGCTGCAGAAATGGAGGTCAGATCCCAAAGATCACAGCACCATTCCTGCAGCTCATTAGAGTAGTTCCTTTCCATGCACACAACAGGAGAGCTGAACTTGGCATGCAGTTCTTTTGCTAGGTCAGCTTAATGCCCAGGAGATCATTAGATGACTGCAACCAGGAGTGCCAGGATTGCAGTCATTGAATACAGCAGTCATGGGGGTGCTTAATGACCACTTTGCTGAATGACTGACATTCCAGTTCCAATTGTGGTTCTAAGTTGAGGACCACCTGTACTAATTTTGCATACTGACGCAGTAATAAGCACTGAAACTTTTATATGCATTGAAAAACTTAGAAGTAAGACATTATCTTGTATACTGTTTGGTAATATTGGACTAACACATTGTATTTTTTCTATTTACTTTCTCTGTGCCTTTTGGTTTCTACTGCTAAAATTACGGCAGTAATCTGAGATTTAATGTGTGCTATAATGATACCTTTTAATATCTCCCAAGTTTATGATTTTGTAGATGTGGGTATAATTGAGGGTATATCAAGTTAATAACTGAATATTCATTGAAGGCTTTTTTACTTGCTGTTGTCATTATACAAGGCTATATATGATTACTTACATTAAGTCCCATTGTTTTTAGTAAGACTAATTTTAAGTAAGTGAAAATCAGATTGCAGCCACACTTATAAATAAATTATTTATTTATTTATTTTCAGAAAGAACACAGCTTTCATTTTAACCTAAGTCTTAGAGGACACTGGTTTTGCCATAGCCTTTGAAATTGTAAACTATTTTGTAATGTTCACTTTGTTAATTTCACCTTAGATTATTTGAATGTAGTTACTAAAAATTGAATGAAAATCATTGAATGGATACAAAGCATATCTACTGTGAATTATCTCTTATTAGAGTCTGCCATTTTCTTGATGTTCTAGTCATTCATATATTATTACTCATTTATCACAAAATGGTAAACCATGTGAGGTTCCATAATATTTGAAAGAAGGAAGTTATTTAACATGCAGAAAATAATTTTTATATAATTTTCTCTGATGAAGCAAATACACTGTTGGCATTGTAATTTAATTCCTATAGCCTAGCTCCCCAAATTCTTCTGTCATTCTGATTAATAGCAAATCCATTTGCTGTTACAGCTTCGTCACTTGGGAAATGATGAAGTTCATGTTATCTTTTCTGAACACACCAGAAATTATCGCAGGGGCATTATACCAACAGATTTTGGTGATGTTTTAATTATTATTTATCCAATGAGGAATCATATGTTCTACATTGAGATTATGAAGAAACCACAGGTAGGTCCTGAAGTTCAATACAACATGGTCAGGTTCTTATAATAGTAGAATCATTCTTAATGCTAAAGAAA